>JAHHZJ010009914.1:0-28281 GCA_021437245.1 Aegilops speltoides
TGTTCTAGGGTGCCCCCTGCCCCGTATATAAAGGAGCAAGGGGTGCGGCGGCCCTTGGAGGAGGCGCGGAGAGTCCTACTCCCCAGGAGTAGGACTCCCCCTTCCTAGTTGGAGTAGGATTGGGGGAGGGAAGAGGAAGAGGCGCCCCCTCTCCTGTCCTATTCGGACTAGGGGGATGGGGCGTGGCGGCCTGCCTGGCGGCCCTTCCTCTTCTCCCTCATGGCCCACTAAGGCCCAGTAGCCCCGGGAGGTTCGGTAACCCCGGTGTTAGGTAAAATCCGATTTCACGAAACCATTCGAACTCCAAATATAGGCTTCCAATATATCAATCTTTATGTCTCGACCATTTGAGACTCCTCGTCATGTCGTGATCACATCCGGGACTCGAACTTCTTGGTACATCAAAATACATAAACTCATAATATAACCGTCATTGAAACCTTAAGCGTGCGGACCCTACGGTTCGAGAACAATGTAGACATGACCGAGACCGTCTCGGTCAATAACCAATAGCGGGACTGGATGCCCATATTGGCTCCTACATATTCTCGAAGATCTTTATCGGTCGGACCTCATAACAACATCGTTGTTCCCTTTGTCATCGGTATGTTACTTGCGAGATTCGATCGTCGGTATCAATACCTAGTTCAATCTCGTTACCGGCAAGTCTCTTTACTCGTTCGTAATACATCATCTCACAGCTAACTCATTAGTTGTAATGCTTGCAAGGCTTGATGATGTGTATTCTTGAGAGGGCGAAGATACCTCTCCAGAGCAATCGGGTGACAAAACCTAATCTCGAAATCGCCAACCCAACATACGCCTTTGGAGACACTGTAGTACTCCTTTATAATCACCCGATTCGTTGTGGCGTTTGGTAGCACCAAAGTGTTCCTCCGTAAGCAGGAGTTGCATAATCTCATAGTTACGAGGAACATATATAAGTCATGGATAAAAGCAATAGCAACATACTAAGCGATCGTGTGCTAAGCTAACGGAATGGGTCATGTCAATCGAGATCATTCAACTAATGATGTGACCTTGTTAATCAAATAACAACTCCTTGTTCATGGTTAGGAAACATAACCATCTTTGATTAACAAGCTAGTCAAATAGAGGCATACTAGTGACACTCTGTTTGTCTATATATTCACACATGTATTATGTTTCGGTTAATACAATTCTAGCATGAATAATAAACATTTATCATGATATGAGGAAATATATAATAACTTTATTATTGCCTCTAGGGCATATTTCCTTGATCTCCCACTTGCACTAGAGTCAATAATCTAGATCACATCACCATGTGATTAACATCGATAGTTCACATCATCATGTGATTAACACCCATAGTTCACATCGCCATGTGACCAACACCCAAAGGGTTTACTAGATTGATAATCTAGTTCACATCGCTATGTGATTAACACCCAAAAAGTACTAAGGTGTGATCATGTTTTGCTTGTGAGAGAATCTTAGTCAGCGGGTCTTTCACATTCGGATCCGTTATGTATTTTGCAATTTTCTATGTCTACAATGCTTTATGCAGAGCTACTCTAGCTAATTGCTCCCACTTTCAATATGTATCTAGATCGAGACTTAGAGTCATCCAAATCGGTGTCAAAACTTGCATCGGCGTAACCCTTCTGACGAACCTTTTGTCACCTCCATAATCGAGAAACATATCCTTATTCCACTAAGGATAATTTTGACCAATGTCGATGATCTACTCCTAGATCACTATTGTACTCCTTAGCAAAATCGGTGCGAGGGTATACAATAGATGCGGTACACTGCATGGCATACTTTATAGAACCTATGGCCAAGGCATAGGGAATGACTTTCATTCTCTTTCTATCTTACTGCCGTGGTCGGGTTTTGAGTCTTACTCAATTTCACACCTTGTAACATAGGCAAGAACTCTTTCTTTGATTGTTCCATTTTGAACTACTTCAAAATCTTGTCAAGGTATGTACTCATTGAAAAAACTTATCAAGCATCTTGATCTATCTTTATAGATCTTGATGCTCAATATATAAGCAACTTCACGAGGTCTTTCTTTGAAAAACTTCTTTCAAACACTCCTTTATGCTTTGCAGAATAATTCTACATTATTTCCGATCTAAAATATGTCATTCACATATACTTATCGAAATGTTGTAGTGCTCCACTCACTTTCTAGTAAATCTGAGGCTTCACCATAAATGCATACAAAACTATATGCTTTGATCAACTCATCAAGCGTATATTCAACTCGAGATGCTTGCACAGTCCATAGATGGATTCTTGGAGCTTGCACACTTTGTTAGCTCCTTTGGATCGATAAAACCTTACGGTTGCATCATATACAACTCTTCCTCCTGAAACCCATTCAGGAATGCAGTTTTACATCCATTTGCCAAATTTCATAAATTGTGGCAATTGCTAACATGAATCGGACAGACTTAAGCATCGCTCTGAGTTGAGAAAATCTCATTGTAGTCAACACCTTGAACTTGTCAAAAACCTTTTGCGACAAGTCGAGCTTTTGTAGATAGTAACACTACTACCAGCGTCCGTCTTCCTCTTGAAGATCCATTTATTTTCTATTGCTTGCCTACCCTCGGGCAAGTCAACCAAAGTCCATACTTTGTTTTCATACATGGATCCCATCTCAGATTTCATGGCTTCAAGCCATTTTGCGGAATCTGGGCTCACCATCGCTTCTTCATAGTTCGTAGGTTCATCATGATCTAGTAGCATGATTTCTAGAACAGGATTACCGTACCACTCAGTGCGGATCTTACTCTGGTTGATCTCACGAGGTTACGTAGTAACTTGATCGAAGTTTCATGATCAACATCATCAACTTCCTCACTATTTGGTGTAGATGTCTCGAGAAACCGGTTTCTGCGACAAACCACTTTCAAGCAAGGAGAAGGTACAATTACCTCATCAAGTTCTACTTTCCTCCCACTCACTTCTTTGAGAAAACTCCTTCTCTAGAAAGGATCCATTCTTAACAACAAATGTCTTGCCTTGGATCTGTGATAGAAGGTGTACCCAACTGTCTCCTTTGGGTATCCTATGATGACACATTTCTCCGATTTGGGTTCGAGCTTATCAGGTTGAAGCTTTTTCACATAAGCATCGCATCCCCAAACTTTGAGAAACGACAACTTTGGTTTCTTGCTAAACCACAGTTCATAGAGTGTCGTCTCAGCAGTTTAGATGGTGCCCTATTTAGCGTGAATGCAGTTGTCTTTAATGCATGATCCCAAAAGCGATATTGGTAAATCGGTAGAAACATCATAGATTGTACTATATCCAATAAAGTATGGTTATGACGTTCGGACACACCATTATGATGTGGTGTTCGGTGGCATGAATTTGTGAAACTATTCCACATTGTTTGAATAGAAGACCAAACTTCGTAACTCAAATATTTGTCTCCACGATCGGATCGTAGAAACCTTATTTTCTTGTCACGATGATTTTCCACTTCACTCTGAAATTCTTTGAACCTTTCAACTATTTCAGACTTATGGTTCATCAAGTAGATATACCCATATCTGCTCAAATCATCTGTGAAGGTCGAGAAGATAACGATACCGCCATGAGCCTTAACACTCATTGGATCGTATACATCGTATGTATTATTTCCAACAAGTCGGTTGCTCGCTCCTTTATTAGGAGAAGCGAGTCTTAGTCATCTTGCCCATGAGGCATGGTTACAAGCATCAAGTGATTCATAATCAAGTGATTCCAAAATCCCATCGGCATGGAGTTCCTTCATCGCTTTACCTCATTATGACCTAAGCGGCGATTGCCACAAATAAGTTGCACTATCATTATTAACTTTGCATCTTTTGGTTTCAATATTATGAATATGTGTATCACTACGATCGAGATCCAATGAACCATTTTCATTGGGTGTGTAACCATATAAGGTTTTATTCATGTAAGCAGAACAACAGTTTATTCTCTTACTTAAATGAATAACCGTATTGCAATAAACACGATCAAATCATATTCATGCTCAGCGCAAACACCAAATAACATTTATTTAGGTTCAACACTAATCCCGAAAGTATAGGGAGTGTGCGATGATGATCATATCAATCTTGAAACTACTCTCAACACACATCGTCACTTCACCTTAACTAGTTTACATTTGATACGCAACTCCGTTTGAGTTACTACTCTTAGCAACTGAACCGTTACCAAATACCGAGGGGTTGCTATAAACACTAGTAAAGCACACATCAAACACTGTATATCAAATATACCCTTTTCACTTTGCCATCCTTCTTATCCACCAAATACTTGGGGTAGTTACGCTTCATTGACCGGTCCTTTGCGGTAGAAGCACTTAGTCTCGGGCTTAGGTCGGACTTGGGCTTCTTCACTTGAACAACAACTTGCTTGCCGTTCTTCTTGAAGTTCTGAAGGAAATATGCCCTAGAGGCAATAATAAAGTTATTATTTATTTCCTTATTTCATGATAAATGTTTATCATTCATGCTAGAATTGTATTAAGGAAACATGATACATGTGTGAATGTATGAACAAACAACATGTCACTAGTATGCCTCTACTAGACTAGCTTGTTAATCAAAGATGGTTATGTTTCCTAGCCATGAACAAAGAGTTGTTATTTGATTAACAAGGTCACATCATTAGTAGAATGATCGATTGACATGACCCATTCCATTAGCTTAGCACTTTCGATCGTTTAGTATGTTGCTCTGCTTTTATCCATGACTTATACATGTTCCTGTAACTATGAGATTATGCAACTCCGTTTACGGAGGAACACTTTGGGTGCTGCCAAGCGTCTAGCGTATGCTGGGTGATTATAAAGAGTACTACAGGTGTCTCCAAAAGCGAGATGTTGGGTTGGCGTATTTGAGATTAGGTTTTGTCACTCCGATTGTCGGAGAGGTATCTCTGGGCCCTCTCGGTAATACACATCTTTGAAGCCTTGCAAGCAATACAACTAATGAGTTAGCTGTGAGATGATGTATTCGGAGCGAGTAAAGAGACTTGCGGTAGCGAGATTGAACTAGGTATTGGATACGACGATCGAATCTCGGGCAAGTAACATACCGATGACAAAGGGAACAACGTATGTTGTTATGCGGTCTCGACCGATAAAGATCTTCGTAGAATATGTAAGACCAATATGGGCATCGAGGTCCGCTATTGGTTATTGACCGAGAATAGTTCTAGGTCATGTCTACATTGTTCTCGAACCGTAGGGTCCATGCGCTTAAGGTTTCGATGGCGGTTATTATGAGTTTATGTATTTTGATGTACCGAAGAAGTTGGTCCGGATGTGATCACGGACATGGCGAGGAGTCTCGAAATGGTCGAGACATAAAGATTGATATATTGGAAGCCTATATTTGGAGTTGAATGGTTAGGGTGAAAGCGAGAATTCTGGAGATGCAGGGAGGTTACGGAACCCCGGGTACTACATGGGCCTTAGTGGGCCTCGAGGGAGAAGAGGAGGGGCGGCCGGGGGTGGCGCGCCCCTCCCCAGTCCGAATAGGACAAGGAGGCGGCCCCCCTCTCTTCCCCTCCCCAATCCTACTCCAACTAGGAAGGGGGAGTCCTACTCGGTGGGAGTAGGAATCCTCAGCGCCCCTCTGGGCGGCGCACCTCCCCCTCCCTCCTTTATATCTGAGGCGGGGGCACCCTAGAACACACAAGTATTGATCTACGGATCGTTCCTTAGCCGTGTGCGGTGCCCCCTCCACCATATTCCACCTCGGTCATATCGTCATGAAGCTTAAGCGAAGCCTGCATGATAGAACATCAAGATCGTCCTGCCCGTCGTCTTGTGGAACTCTCCTCGACACTCGGCTGGATCAGATCTGAGGGCGTCATCGAGCTGTCGTGTGTCAAGAACTTGGGGCGCCGAATGCTTGCGCGGGATCGGTCGGATCGCGAGGAGAGCGTCGACTACTTCCTCTCGTTGTGATCGCTTCGCCGGGTCTCTGAGTGCGTAGACAACACTCTCCCCTCTCATTGCTATACATCACCATGATCTTGTGTGTGCGTAGGAAATTTTTGAAATTACTCGTTCCCCTCTGATGGCATCGAGCCTAGGTTTTTACGTGGTTTGATGTTTTGCAGAGTAGAACACAAGTGAGTTGTGGGCGATACAAGTCATACTACCTACCAGCATGTCATACTTTGGTTGGTGGTATTGTGAGATGAAGCGGCCCGGACCGACATTACAGCGTGCGCTTCTGCGAGACTGGTTTCACCGCTCGAGCACTCGTTGCTTAAAGGTATTGGCGGGTGTCTGTCTCTCTCACTTTAGTTGAACCGAGTGTGGCTCGCCCGGTCCTTGAGAAGGTTAAAATGGAGTCTATTTGTGAAATATCGTTGTGGTTTTGATGCGTGGGTGAGGCTGGTTCTTGCTTAAGCCCGTAGCAGCCACGTAAAATTTGCAACAACAAAGTAGAGGGCGTCTAACTTGTTTTTGCGGGGCATGTTGTGATGTGATATGGTCAAGGCGTGATGCTACATTTTATTGTATGAGATGATCATGTTTTGTAACGAAGTTATCGGCAATTGGCGGGAGCCATATGGTTGTCGCTTTATTGTATGCAATGCAATGCATACTGTAATGCTTTACTTTATCACTAAGCGGTAGCGATAGTCGTAGAAGCATAAGTTTGGCGAGGCGACAAGCGATGCTACGATGGAGATCAAGGTGTCGCGCCGGTGGCGATGGTGATCATGGTGGTGCTGCTTTGAGATGGAGATCACGAAGCACAAGATGATGATGACCATATCATATCACTTATATTGATTTGCATGTGATGTTTATCCTTTATGCATCTTATCTTGCTTTGATTGGCGGTAGCATTATAAGATGATCTCTCACTAAATTATCAAGAAGTGTTCTCCCGGTATGCACCGTTGCCAAAGTTAAATCGTGCCCGGACACCGCGTGATGATCGGGTGTGATAAGCTCTCGTCCATCTAGCGGGTGCAAGCCAGTTTTGCACACATGAGAATACTCGGGTTATACTTGATGAGCCTAGCATATGCGAGATATGGCCTCGGAACACGGAGACCGAAAGGTCGGCGTGAATCATATAGTAGAGATGATCAACATAAGATGTTCACCATTGAAAACTACTCCATTTCACGTGATGATCGGTTATGGTTTAGTTGATTTGGATCACGTGATCACTTAGATGACTAGAGATGTCTATCTAAGTGGGAGTTCTTAAGTAATATGATTAATTGAACTTAAATTTATCATGAACTTAGTACTGATAGTATCTTGCTTGTTTATGTTTGTTTGTAGATAGATGGCTCGTCTTTGTTGTTCGTTGAATTTTAATCGTTCCTTGAAAGCAAAGTTGAAAGATGATGGTAGCAATTACGGAATTGGGTCCGTAACGAGGATTATCCTCATTGCTGCCTGAGAAGAGTTCGTCTGGATGCACCGCTAGGTGCGAACTCTTCTTTGGGCGACACTAGATGTTGTGAGCGTCTGGCGAGCAAAGCTGATGACTACTCTATAGTTCGATGTGCCATGCTACGGCTTAGAACCGGGACTTCAACGGCGTTTTGAGCGTCATGGAGCATATGAGATGTTCGAGGAGTTGAAGTTAATATTCAACAGAATGCGGATTGAGAGATATGAAGCCTCAATAAGTTCTATAGCTGCAAGATGGAGGAGAATAGTTACATTAGTGAGCACATACTCGAATGTGCAGGTACTACAATCACTTGGCGCAATTGGGAGTTAATCTTCCGGATGATTGTGTCATTGTGAATTCTTCAATCACGCCACCAAGCTACAAAGGCTTCGTGATGAACTATAATATGCAAGGGTTAGTAAAGACTATACAGAGCTCTTCGCAATGCTAAAGGCTGCGGAGGTAGAAATCAGAAGGAGCATCAAGTGTTGATGGTCGATAAGACCACTAGTTTCAAGAAGAAAGGTAAAGGGAAGAAGAAGGGAACTTCAAGAAGAATAGCAAGCAAGTTCTTTGCTCGGGAGAAGAAACCCAAATCTGGACCTAAACTGGCGGAGTGCTTCTCTGCCAAGCGGTAGTCCTTTGGAAGCGGAACTGCCCCAAGTATTTGGCGGATAAGAAGGATGGCAAGGTGAACAAAGGTATATGTGATATACATGTTATTGATGTGTACCTTACTAGAGCTCGTAGTAGCTTTTGGGTATTTGATCTGGTTACATTGCTAATATTTGCAACTCGAAGCAGGGACTACGGACTAAGCGAACTACGGCAAAGGGCGAGGTGGCGATCTTGGCGTGGGAAATGGTTCCAAAAGTCGATGTGATCGCGATTGACGCGCTACCTCTACATCTACCTTGGGATTAGTTTTAGACCTAAATAATTGTTATTTGGTGCTGCGTTGAGCATGAACATTATATCTGGATCTTGTTTGATCGAGGCGGTTATTCATTTAAATCGAGAGAATAATGGTTGTTCTATTTATATGAGTAATATCTTTTATGGTCATGCACCCTTAAAGAGTGGTCTATTTTGATGAATCTCGATAGTAGTGATACACATATTCATAATGTTGAAACCAAAAGATGCGAGTTGATAATGATAGTGCAACTTATTTGTGCCTTGCCGTTTAGGTCATATCGGTGTAAAGCGCATGAAGAAACTCCATCTTGATGGACTTTTGGAGTCACTTGATTATGAATCACTTGGCACTTGCGAACCGTGCCTCATGGGCAAGATGACTAAAACCCGTTCTCGGTACTATGGAGAAGCAGCATTTGTTGGAGATCATACACTGAGATGTATGTGGTCCGATGAATGTTGAGGCTCGTGGCGGATATCGTTATTTTCTCACCTTCACGAGATGACTTAAGCGGATATGGGTATATCTACTTAATGAAACATAAGTCGAAACATTTGAAAAGTTCAAAGAATTTGAGTGAAGTTGAAAATCATCGTAACAAGAAAATTAAGTTTCTGCGATCGATCGTGGAGGTGAATATTTGAGTTCTGAGTTTGGTCTACATTTGAAACAATGCGGAATAGTTTAGCAACTCCGCCACCGGAACACCACAGCGTAATGGTGTGTCGAGCGTCGTAATTGTACTTTACTAGATATGGTGCGATCTATGATGTCTCTTACAGATTTACCGCTATCGTTTTGGGGTTATGCTCTAGAGGCGGCGCATTCACCTTGAATAGAACACCGTCGAAATCCGTTGAGGCGACACCTTATGAACTATGGTTTAGCAAGAAACCAAAGTTGTCGTTTCTTAAAGTTTGGGGATGCGATGCTTATGTGAAAAAGCTTCAACTGATAAGCTCGAACCCAAATCGAATGTGTCTTCATAGGATACCCAAAGGAGGCAGTTGGGTACACCTTCTATCATAGATCCGAAGGCAAGACATTTGTTGCTAAGAATGGATCCTTTCTAGAAGGAGTTTCTCTCGAAAGAAGTGAGTGGGAGGAAAGTAGAACTTGATGAGGTAATTGTACCTTCTCCCTTACTTGAAAGTAGTTAAATCGCGAAACCGGTTTACGAGACACCTACACCAAGTAGTGAGGAAGTTGATGATGTTGATCATGAAACTTGAGATCAAGTTACTCTGAGAACCACGTAGATCAACGAGTAAGATCCGCTTTTGAGTGATGCGGTAATCCTGTTACGGAAATCATGCTACTAGATCATGATGAACCTCGAACTATGAAGAAGCGATGGTGAGCCCAGATTCCATAAAATGGCTTGAGGCCATGAAATCGAGATGGGATCCATGTATGAAAACAAAGTATGGACTTTGGTTGACTTGCCGAGGTAGGCAAGCAATAGAAAACAAGTGGATCTTCAAGAAGAAGGTATGTGGCGGTAATATTCGCATCTACAAAGCTCGACTTATGCATAAGGGTTTCGACAAGTTCAAGGGATTGACTACGATGAGACCTTCTCACTGTAGCGATGCTTAAGTCTGTCCGAATCATGTTAGCGATTGCCACATTTATGATTATGAAATTTGGCAAATGGATGTAAAGCGCATTCTGAATGGATTTACGGAAGAAGAGTTGTATATGATGCAACGGAAGGTTTTATCGATCCAAAGGAGCTAACAAAGTGTGCAAGCTCCAGCGATCCATTTATGGACTGGTGCAAGCATCTCGGAGTTGGAATAAGCGCTTTGATAGTGTGATCAAAGCATTTGGGTTCATCTGAGACTTTTGGAAGCTTTGTATTTACAAGAAAGTGAGTGGGAGCTCTGTAGCATTTACGATATTATATGTAGATGACATATTGCTGATCGGAAATGATATAGAATTCTGGATAGCATAAAGGGATACTTGAATAAGAGTTTTTCAATGAAAGACCTCGGTGAAGCTGCTTACATATTGGGCATTAAGATCTATAGAGATAGATCAAGGCGCTTAATTGGACTTTCACAAAGCATATACCTTGACAAAATTTTGAAGAAGTTCAAAATGGATCAAGCAAAGAAAGGGTTCTTGCACGTGTTACAAGGTGTGAAGTTGAGTAAGACTCAATGCCCGACCAACTGCGAGAAGATAGAAAGAAAATGAAAGATGTTCCTATGCTTGACCATAGGCTCTATCATGTATGCAATCTTGTGTACGGACTGATGTGTGCCTTGCTATAAGCCTAGCGAGGGAGGTACCAAAGTAATCGAGTGGATCCTTTGGGCGGTCAAGAACATCTGAAATACGAAAAGGACTAAGGATATGTTTCTCGTATATGGAGGTGACAAAGAGCTCATAAATGGCAGTTACGTTGATGCAAGCTTTGACACGATCAGACGATTCTAAATCGCGGACGGATCGTATTTACACTAAGCGGAGGATGTCGGTTAGTGCGGTTCTAAACAAAGCGTCGTGGCGGGATCTACATGTGAAGCGGAGTACATAGCAACCGGAAGCAGCTAATGAAGATGCGGATGAAGGAGTTCATATCCGATCTAGGTGTCATACCTAGTGCATCGGGTCCTATGAAAATCTTACGTGACAATCTTTGGAGCAATTGCCTTAGCGAAGGAATCCAGATTTCACAAGAGGACCAAACACATCAAGAGGCGCTTCAATTCCATCCGGGACTTAGTCGGTGGGAGACATAGAGATTTGCAAGATACATACGGATCTGAATGTTGCGAGACCGTTGACTAAGCCTCTTCCACGAGCAAAACATGATCAACACCAAGACTCCATGGGTGTGAGAATCATTACTATGTAATCTAGATTATTGACTCTAGTGCAAGTGGGAGGCTGAAGGAAATATGCCCTAGAGGCAATAATAAAGTTATTATTTATTTCCTTATTTCATGATAAATGTTTATCATTCATGCTAGAATTGTATTAACGGAAACATGATACATGTGTGAATGTATGAACAAACAACATGTCACTAGTATGCCTCTACTAGACTAGCTTGTTAATCAAAGATGGTTATGTTTCCTAGCCATGAACAAAGAGTTGTTATTTGATTAACAAGGTCACATCATTAGTAGAATGATCGATTGACATGACCCATTCCATTAGCTTAGCACTTTCGATCGTTTAGTATGTTGCTCTGCTTTTATCCATGACTTATACATGTTCTGTAACTATGAGATTATGCAACTCCGTTTACGGAGGAACACTTTGGGTGCTACCAAGCGTCTAGCATGGCGGGTGATTATAAAGGAGTACTACGAGGTGTCTCCAAAGGCAGATGTTGGGTTGGCGTATTTGAGATTAGGTTTTGTCCTCCGATTGTCGGAGAGGTATCTCTGGGCCCTCTCGGTAATACACATCTTTGAAGCCTTGCAAGCAATACAACTAATGAGTTAGCTGTGAGATGATGTATTACGGAGCGAGTAAAGAGACTTGCGTGCGAGATTGAACTAGGTATTGGATACCGGCGATCGAATCTCGGGCAAGTAACATACCGATGACAAAGGAACAACGTATGTTGTTATGCGGTCGACCGATAAAGATCTTCGTAGAATATGTAGGAACCAATATGGGCATCGAGGTCCGCTATTGGTTATTGACCGAGAATAGTTCTAGGTCATGTCTACATTGTTCTCGAACCGTAGGGTCCCTGCAGCAAGGTTTCGATGGCGGTTATTATGAGTTTATGTATTTTGATGTACGAAGAAGTTGAGTCCGGATGTGATCACGGACATGACGAGGAGTCTCGAAATGGTCGAGACATAAAGATTGATATATTGGAAGCCTATATTTGGAGTTGGAATGGTTCGGGTGAAAGCGAAATTCTGAGATCTTAGGGAGGTTACGGAACCCCGGGTACTACATGGGCCTTAGTGGGCCTCGAGGGAGAAGGAGGGGCCGGCCAGGGGTGGCGCCCCTCCCCCAGTCCGAATAGGACAAGGAGGCGGCGCCCCTTTCTCTTCCCCTCCCCAATCCTACTCCAACTAGGAAGGGAGTCCTACTCGGTGGGAGTAGGACTCCTCAGCAGCGCCCTCTGGGCGGCCGCCTCCCCCTCCCTCCTTTATATCTGAGGGGGGGGGCACCTAGAACACACAAGTATTGATCTACGGATCGTTCCTTAGCCGTGTCGGTGCCCCCTCCACCATATTCCACCTCGGTCATATCGTCATGAAGCTTAAGCGAAGCCTGCTGTGATAGAACATCAAGATCGTCCTGCGCCGTCGTCTTGTGGAACTCTCCCTCGACACTCGGCTGGATCGGGTATGAGGGGCGTCAGCGAGCTGTCGTGTGTCAAGAACTTCGGGGCGCGAATGCTTGGGCCGGGATCGGTCGGATCGCGAGGAGAGCGTCGACTACTTCCTCTACGTTGTGATCGCTTCGCCGGGTCTCTGAGTGTACGTAGACAACCTCTCCCCTCTCGTTGCTATACATCACCATGATCTTGTGTGTGCGTAGGAAATTTTTGAAATTACTCGTTCCCCTCTGATTCCTTCTATCCCTTTGCCCTTTTCTTGAAACTAGTGGTCTTGTTAACCATCAACACTTGATGTTCTTTCTTGATTTCTACCTTCATCGATTTCATCATCATGAAAAACTCGGGAATCATTTTCATCATCCCTTGCATACTATAGTTCATCACGAAGTTCTACTAACTTGGTGATGGTGACTAGAAAATTCATCAATCACTATCTTATACGGAAGATTAACTCCCACTTGATTCAGCGATTGTAGTACCGAGACAATGCAGTACATGCTCACTAGTTGGCGATTCTCCTCCATCTTTTAGCTATAGAACTTGTTGGAGACTTCATATCTCTCAACTCGGGTATTTGCTTGAAATATTAACTTCAACTTCTGGAACATCTCATATGGTCCATGATGTTTAAAACATCTTTGAAGTCGATTCTAAGCCATAAAGCATGGTGCACAAAACTATCAAGTAGTCATCATATTGAGCTAATAGCGTTCATAGCGTGCGCATACTGCTCCTGCAATAGAGTCATCACCTAGCGGTGCATTAAGGACATAATTCTTACATGCGGCATTGAAGATAAACCTCGGATCACGGATCCAATCCGCATCATTGCTACTAACATTTTTCAACACAATTTTCTCTAGGAACATATCAAAATAAACATGTGAAAGCAACAACGCAAGCTATTGATCTTACAACATAATTTGCAAAATACTACGGGACTAAGTTCATGATAAATTTAAGTTCAATTAATCATATTACTTAAGAACTCCCACTTAGATAGACATCTCTCTAGTCATCTAAGTGATCACGTGACAAATCAACTAAACCATAACCGATCATCACGTGAGATGGAGTAGTTTTCAATGGTGAACATCTTATGTTGATCATATCTACTATATGATTCACGCTCGACCTTTCGGTCTCCGTGTTAGAGGCCATATCTGCATATGCTAGGCTCGTCAAGTTTAACTTTGAGTATTCGGCGTGTGCAAAACTGGCTTGCACCCGTTGTAGATGGACGTGAAGCTTATCACACCCGATCATCACGTGGTGTGCAGGCACGACGAACTTTGCAGCAGTGCATACTCAGCGTGAGAACACTTCTTGATAATTATTAGTGAGAGATCATCTTAAAATGCTACCGTCAATCAAAGCAAGATAAGATGCATAAAGGATAAACATCACATGTAATCAATATAAGTGATATGATATGGCCATCATCATCTTGTGCTTGTGATCTCCATCTTGAGCACCGTCGTGATCACCATCGTCACCGGTAGCGACACCTTGATCTCCATCGTAGCATCGTTATGCGTTCGCCATCTATTGCTTCTCGACTATCGCTACCGCTTAGTGATAAAGTAAAGCAATTCTTTGGCGATTGCATTTCATACAATAAGCGACAACCATATGGCTCCTGCCGATTGCCGATAACCGGTTACAAAACATGATCATCTCATACAATAAAATATAGCATCACGTCTTGACCATATCACATCACAACATGCCTGCAAAAACAAGTTAGGCGTCCTCTACTTTGTTGTTGCAAATTTTACGTGGCTGCTACGGGCTTTAGCAAGAACCGTTCTTACCTCGCATCAAAACCACAGCGATAGTTTGTCAAATAGACTCCGTTTTAACCTTCACAAGGACGGGCGTAGCCACTTTCAGTTCAACTAAAGTGAGAGAGCAGACACCGCCGGTCACCTTTAAGCAGCGAGTGCTCGTGGCGGTGAAACCAGTCTCGGCGTAAGCGTCTGGCGTAATGTCGGTCGGGCGCTTCATCTCACAATACCGCTGAACAAAAGTATGACATCTTTGGTAGGCGTATGACTTATATCGTCCACAACTCACTTGTGTTCTACTCGTGCAAAACATCAAACCATAAAACCTAGGCTCGGATGCCTTTGTTGGGGGCGTAGTAATTTCAAAAATTTCCTACGCACGCAAGATCATGGTGATGCATAGCAGCGAGAGGGAGAGTGTTGTCTCGTACCCTCATAGATCGAGCGGAGCGATCTGGCGTAGAGGAAGTAGTCGTCGTTCTCCTCGCGATCCAACCGATCCTAAGCGCCGTTACTCGGCGCCTCAGAGTTCTTGACACCGTACAGCTCGGTGGCGCTCCTCGGGCTCCGATCCGGCAAAGCTCCGGGAGAGAGTTCCGTCGGCAAGATGGCGTGGTAGCGATCTTGATGTTCTACGGCGCGGGGCTTCGCCTAAGCTTTGCGGCGATATGACGAGGTGGAATATGGTGGAGGGCACCGCTGCGGCTAAGAGCGATCCGTAGATCAACTTGTGTGTTCTAGGGTGCCCCTTGCCTCCGTCTATAAAGGAGCAAGGGGGTGCGGCCGGCCCTTGGAGGGGCCTGGGAGAGTCCTACTCCCAGGAGTAGGACTCCCCCTCCTAGTTGGAGTAGGATTGGGGGAGGGAAGAGGGAAGGCGCGCCCCCTCTCCTTGTCCTATTAGGACTAGGGGGGAGGGCGCGGCCTGCCCTGGCAGCCCTCCTCTTCTCCCTCATGGCCCACTAAGGCCCAGTAGCCCCGGGAGGTTCGGTAACCCGGTGTTCGGTAAAATCCGATTTCACGGAACCATTCGAACTCAAATATAGGCTTCAATATATCAATCTTTATGTCTCGACCATTTCAAGACTCCTCGTCATGTCCGTGATCACATCCGGGACTTGAACTTCTTGGTACATCAAAATACATAAACTCATAATATAAGCGTCGCCGAAACCTTAAGCGTGCGGACCCTACGGTTCGAGAACAATGTAGACATGACCGAGACCGTCTCGGTCAATAACCAATAGCGGGGCGTGGATGCCCATATTGGCTCCTACATATTCTCGAAGATCTTTATCGGTCGGACCGCATAATAACATCGTTGTTCCCTTTGTCATCGGTATGTTACTTGCAGAGATTCGATCGTCGGTATCAATACCTAGTTCAATCTCGTTACGGCAAGTCTCTTTACTCGTTCAGTAATACATCATCTCACAGCTAACTCATTAGTTGTAATGCTTGCAAGGCTTCGGTGATGTGTATTACCGAGAGGGCCCGAGATACCTCTCCAGAGCAATCGAGTGACAAAACCTAATCTCGAAATCGCCAACCTAACATACGCCTTTGGAGACACCTGTAGTACTCCTTTATAATCACCCAGTTACGTTGTGACGTTTGGTAGCACCCAAAGTGTTCCTCCGATAAACGGGAGTTGCATAATCTCATAGTTACAGGAACATATATAAGTCATGGATAAAAGCAATAGCAACATACTAAACGATCGTGTGCTAAGCTAACGGAATGGGTCATGTCAATCAGATCATTCAACTAATCATGTGACCTTGTTAATCAAATAACAACTCCTTGTTCATGGTTAGGAAACATAACCATCTTTGATTAACAAGCTAGTCAAGTAGAGGCACACTAGTGACACTCTGTTTGTCTATATATTCACACATGTATTATGTTTAGGTTAATACAATTCTAGCATGAATAATAAACATTTATCGTGATATGAGGAAATATATAATAACTTTATTATTGCCTCTAGGGCATATTTCCTTCAATCGCATCAAAGAAGAAAGAGTTTATCACCTTCTTAAGGGGAGATATCATCTCCTAAAGGGAGAGAGATCTTCTAGGGAGAGACCCTCAATGGAGAGAGATCTCCGGGGAGAGAATACTTAAGTAGAAAGTATTTCTCAAGGATCCCAGATGCTTGGTGTTCAGAGGAGAGATGCCACCATGTCTTCTTGAGGGAGAGACATGTTCATATGATCTTTTGTGCTTATTTGCATTAGCATACATCAGCTCCGATCATCATTAAGTATCTTCAGCTCGATTCTCTATTCCCTATCTTCTCCCGATATCCCATGTTAGATTAGAGAGGCAAGACATCTAAGGAAAGAAATCATGTAAATTCATTGCATATCTTTACTCTTGGGGACATGTCTAATCCAATGTGGTACTTAGTACTCCTCTCTACATGTCATCCTAGTCTTGGCATTCTTGTGGTTTCTTTTGTTTGCTCTGGCTAGTAGATGTATCATGTTATCCAACCTTGTTTACAGGTTCATTTCATCCTAATCCAACTCAAGACTACAAGGTAAGTGTATGCATCACAATCATGTGTATGAGGAATTCTTGCTGATGTACATATTGTTTGCAAAAAGGACTCATGAGCATGAAGGTATATTCTTTAACATTCTTTGCTCTGATGCATATGGCCAAGATACATGTAACACATTGACTGCTCTATCATGTTTATGCTCTCACATGCTTTTATGTTCCATATTCACATATTTGCATACATGTAGGGGGAGCCTATGTTTGTTACATGTCTTTCCAAACTTTACTTGCTATTCCTTATATCTTTATCTAAAGCTTTGATGTATGTTGTCATCAATTACCAAAAAGGGGAGATTGAAAGCACAAGTGCTCCCTAGGTGGTTTTGGTAATTAATGTCAACATATCTCTTGATTGGACTAACACTTTTATCTAGCATGTTTGAGATAAGTTCAACAATGGAGTGGCATGGACTAATGGATGTGGGAACCTCTTCAAGATGCTAAGGACAAAGTTGGCTCAAGCTTCAAGCTCAAGACTCTTCATTTTATATTTTAGTGGTCCAAGATCACATTGAGTCTATAGGAAAAGCCAATACTATCAAGGAGGGATGAGGTGTTGTAATGAGCCTCTTGCTTCATGTGCTTTGTGATATGCTCCAAAACCCTCAACTACTTTCCCACTTCACAAATGACCTAAACCCAAAGCCAAAATCGGTCTCACCGATTCTTCCTATCGGCGCCACCAATTCTAAAGGTCATAGCCCTTGCCACAAACCCTAAGCAAATCGGTCTTACCGATAGGGATCTCGGTCTAACGAGATGGGATTATAATCTCTCTGTGTATGTCCATTATCAAAATTGGTCTCACCGAGTTTGAGCAATCGGCACTCTAGAGATTACAATGCAAACTCTCAGTTAACTTATTACCAAAATCGGTCCCACGAGTTTGTATGTCAGTCGAACCAGTTTGCTGACCAACTCTCTGAAAGCTTATTACCAAAATCGGTCCCACGAGTTTGTGTAATCGATCTTACCAAGATACGTTATGCCTAACCCTAACCGAACGGTCTCACGAGTTGCATTTCGGTCCCCGAAAACCCTATGAGTCATTATTTGCTAAATCGGTGCGGCCGAGTTTAATGATTCGGTCCCACGAGTTTGGTAGATTGTGTGTGACCGGTTAGATTTTGTGTGGAGGCTATATATACCCTTCACCTCCTCTTCATTCATGGAAGAGCCATCGAGCCCGAACCTACACTTCCGGCATACATTTTAGAGAGAACTACCTACTCATGTGTTGAGGCCAAGATATTCCATTCCTACCATATGAATCTTGATCTCTAGCCTTCCCCAAGTTGCTTTCCACTCAAATCTTCTTTCCACGGATCCAAAACCATGAGAGAGAGTTGAGTGTTGGGAGACTATCATTTGAAGCACAAGAGCAAGGAGTTCATCATCAGCACCATTGTTACTTCTTGGAAGTGGTGTCTCCTAGATTGGCTAGGTGTCACTTGGGAGCCTCAGAGCAAGATTGTGGAGTTGAACCAAGGAGTTTGTAAGGGCAAGGAGATCGCCTACTTCGTGAAGATCTACGCTAGTGAGGCAAGTCCTTAGTGGGCGGCGGCCATGGTGGGATAGACAAGGTTGCTTCTTCGTGGACCCTTCGTGGGTGGAGCCCTCAAGTGGACTCATGCTGTTACCCTTAGTGGGTTGAAGTCTCCATCAATGTGGATGTGCGATAGCACCACCTATCGGAACCATGCCAAAAACATCCGTGTCTCCAATTGCGTTTGAATCCTCAAACCCTTCCCTTTACTTTCTTGCAAGTTGCATGCTTTACTTTCCGTTGCTCATATACTCTTTGCATGCTTGCTTGATATGTATTGTGAATGTTAAACTTGTGCCTAAACTCCACTTAAACTTAAGAAATCTTAAAAACTGCAAGTTTGAGTGCAAGTGTCTAATCACCCCCCCCCCTCTAGACACCTCTTCTCAAGGTCCTACAAGTATCGAGCATGGATTGATCATCATGAGAAAGCCGAGCATAAAAATTCTGAATAATAATATCTCTTGAGAGCTCATGGGGCATGAGTATAACATTGACTTAAGCCACCCCCAAAGCTAGTGCAATACTTTCTCCTTCACGAGGCCAAAAATTATATATATAACTCGATCATGATGAACTCGGCGCATAGGATAATGTTTTGGCGAAATTCCAATTTGATCGATTCAATTCAAAGATCCAATATCATCACATAGCCTATACCATGTCAATGCTTTCCTTCAAAGATAAAGGAAAAACCTTATTCTTAGCTTCATCTCAGGATAAACACGCAAGCTTAAGTAATCCACAAATTTCATCCACATATATTAAGTGCATATCGGGATGTTCGGTTCCATCTCTGCATAAAGATTAGCTAGAAGATGTTCTATAATACTGAAGGAATTTCGTAACCAATACTTTCGGTGGGTGCGATGGGTTGAGTGGAAACTAATTGTGGTTCGGTTGAGGTGAAGATACCCGAACAAACCCTCAAAGTTGTTCTCCATAGCAACAAGTGACAATAAATTTCAGCGTAGTAATAAATTTCCTTACCAATTTCCACTTACCAAGAGTGCTTCACTCCCGACAGCGGCGCGAGAAAAACCTTGATAACCCAAAAGTATAGGGGATCAATTGTAGTCCTTCGATAAGTAAGAGTGTCGAACCCAACAAGGAAGCGAAGGAAATGACAAGTGGTTTTCAGCAAGGTACTCTCTAGCAATATTTGAAATTGTCGATGTGAGTAGTTTGATAGCAAGATAATTTGTAGTGAGAAAATAACGGTGACGGTATGTAGGATCGAAAGTATGTCTAGAGGGGGTGATTAGACTACTTGATAATATAAAATTCTGCCTTTTGACAAAGAACAATTTTGGCAGATTCACAATTATGATCAAGTCAAGCATCACCCTACACATGCAATTCTAGAGTATAGGCAGCGGAAAGTAAATTGCACATGTAGTAAAGAGAGGTGGAAGAGCAAGCGCAATTTTGGAGCAGCGGTGATTTTTCTCGTGGTTCCGATAGGTGGTGCTATCGTACTTCCACGTTGATGGAGACTTCAACCCACGGAGGTAATGGCTGCGAGAGTCCACGGAGGCTCCACCCACGAAGGGTCCACGAAGAAGCAACCTTGTCTATTCCATCATGGCCTCGCCCACGGAGGCTAGCCTTACTCGGGGTAGATCTTCACAGAAGTGGCGATCTCCTTGCCCTTACAAACTTCTTGGTTCAACTCCACATCTCGTGGAGGCTCCCAGCGACACCTAACCAATCTAGGAGGCACCACCCTCCAAAAGGTAATAGATGTTGTTGATGATGATGAACTCCTTGCTCTTGTGCTTCAAATGATAATCTCCCCAACACTCAACTCTCCTCCTTGATTTGGCTGTGGTGGAAGAAAGGATTGAGTGGAAAGCAACTTGGGAAGGCTAGAGATCAAGCTTCATATGGTGGGAGTGGAGCAACTTGATCTCAACACAAGGGTAGGTAGTTCTCTTCTCGAAATGTAAGGTAGGAGTGGTAGTTCTTTCGATGGCTCTCTCGACGAATGAAGAGGGGGTGGAGGGGTATTTATAGCCTCCACACAAAATCAACCGTTACACATTTGACCAATCTCGGTGGGACGAAGTTGACAACTTCGGTGAGACCGATGGTTCAAATAATGTGAGCGTTGGGATTTTCGGTGGGACCAAAATACAATCTCGGTTAGTCCGATTCGTGCAATGACAAGAGCATGCCAATTTCGGTGGGACCGACTTCATCATCTCGGTGACACCGATTTGATGTGAAGATTCTGAAGCTTGGCAACTCATATTTCGGTGAGGCCGAGTTGAATCGGAAAATCCGAGTTTGCTAGGGTTTGGCTTTATGGTGAGGTGGTTCATCTCGGTGTGGTGAGTTTGGAATATCGGTGGGACCGAGATTACTTATGAGTGTATATGGCGGTGAAAGTTCTTGATAGTTTAGGAGATGTATCACTAAGCACTTGAGCAACGGATCATCATCATAACCTCATCCCCTTTTAATAGTATTGGCTTTTCCTATGGACTCAATGTGATCTTGGATCACTAAACCAAAAATGGAGTCTTGAGCTTTTGCCAATGCTTGCCTTAGCATTTTGAGGGTCCACTTCTTGGTCCTTGCCATACCCATATCCTTGAACTCTCTGAAATAATTCTCAAGTAACTATTAGTTCAATGATATATATATTGTTATTAATTACCAAAACCACACGGGGATTAGTTGCACTTTCAATCTCCCCTTTTTGGTAATTGATGACAACATATAGATCAAAGCCGACAAAGGATATAATCAATGAATAATATAAATAAGCTTTAAGAAGTATGTGATAAGCAAGAGCTCCCCTAAATTTGTGCATTATTTAAGATTTGCGTTTGAATGCAAATGCACAATCGATTAGGATCATGGGTCACTCTTCCATGTCACATACATCTTGGTGGAAGCGCACAAAATGATAAGAATGAACAGCATGCACCCAATCACCAAGACATGAGTAAATGGTCATACAAGATAGGACATATGATAAGCATTAAGCACACATTAAAGCATAATGCGACCAAGCACTCATTAAGGTAGAATCAAGCGGATATCAAACACCTTTGAATGTCTCGAAAACCAAAAGTATCTCAAAGAAACGCAAAAAAGCGAAAGAGCAAAAGCGCAAAGACAACAACACTCTTTCTCTCGAAGTCCTATGATCTATACAATTTCTCCCCTTTGGCAACAAGTTACCAAAAAGTTAGAAAAAGCATAGAGCTAAGCGTCCTTGGGGACTCTCTTTGGCGGCTCCGTGCAGGTTGATGTCGGAGTGGATATGGCGACATCGTGAAGACTTGGTGATATGCAGGTTGGAGGAGTAGTCCTTTGGAGCTGGAGCTGGAGTAAGAATAGCTTCTTTGGGCGTGGAGAGTCTTTGGCTGTAGTCTGGTGTCGATCCTTTGGAATGGCGGTGATCGAGGTCTGTGGGAACGAAAGCGGTATTGATGAGAATCTGGACTAAGTCATCCTGCATCTCACGCATAAGCTCTTCCTTCTCCTTTGCTTCCTCAATATACGCCTCGAGCTTGTTGTGATCACTTGCACTTGATCGACTTCACATCGAGGCGTGGATCTTGTCCTCAACAATCCTCTCTAGGCTCTCACGAGGCTGTACAATCTTGGCGAGGCGTTGTTCAATCCTTTGAGTAGCTTCAAGAATCGCTCTCGAAACTCTTTGGTTTAGGCACTCTGCTGCTTGCTTCCTTATCGACTTTGGCTTTCTTAGCGACCGATCTTGGCTTGACCTTCAGCGGATGTTGGATCCTCCTCATCCATCACAACAACATTGTCTTCATGCTCACGGTGGCTGCGGGAGGCAAGCCACTTGGTGTACTCCTCTCACCATCATCGGATGAGCTGCTAGGATCGGGACTAGTGCTGCCTCGGAATATCTGCAATGGGTGTCTCGACACATTACATTATCCTTTGGCATCGACATGGTGACAACTTTGTGAATAGATAAGGTGTGGCGAGAGAAGAAGAGTCATCACAAAATCAGAAGTTTTGCAAAAAAATGAGTTCAAATTCTAGTATTAGGTTTTCACGAGAAGACATTTCGGTCAGGACCGAGTTTAAGATTCGGTGAATCCGAAGTGTAAAGCAGGAGCTTTCACACCACTTTCGGTTGGACGAAGTGGGTTTTAGTCTGCCGAAAACACTAGGGTTTCACTGAAATTTCATTTCGGTCACCGATTTACACAACTTCGGTTGGACGAAAGGTGCTGTCTAATGGCCATAGGCCAAATCGGTCATACGAAACTATAAAATCGGTCTCACCGAGATATTATTCGTGAAACCTAACCCTAAAACTTTTACTCGAATCTAGTTCAAGCGAACTAATCGGTGTGCAGGAGGATTTCAATCGTGGCAAGATTCTAGGCAATCAAGCGTGCATTGAATCGGAGATGGGAGCACAGTGGGATCAAAACTCACCCTAACTTGGTGGAGTTTTTCTCTGGCTGACAGCGGCTCGGAGGAGATGTCCGTTGGCGGACAGAGGAGACTTGCGGCGCCTGAGGCGGCAACGGCGATGATCCGGAGACCAAAGCGGCGGCGGCAAAGGGTGTGGGGCGAAGCGTTTGAAGGAGGAATCAGCGGCCCTCGGTATATATACCCCTTTCTTTGTCGGTGGGACGAGTTGTAAAACTTCGGTGGCACGAGATGGATAAGCTGCTAAGCGATTATGCACTTGATCCATGAAAATCACAACTTCGGTTTCACCGAGATGAAAACCTAGATCAGTCAATTGCTTTCGGTTCGACCGAGTTTGAGTGAGTTAGTGCGCCGAAATCAATTAGAAGGTTTTGGAAATTAGCCTTTGACGGATCGGTGGCTCAGAGTGCTCCTCACCGGAGGTCCGAAAATGACTTGTTCAAAATTTGTGATGTAAGCATGAATAGAATTTGAGACAAGTAAGCATAGATAGCTAGGGGAGTACTTAGGCATTCTTGTCCATCCATTTGGTCGAGAAAAATCAAAAGACCAAAACAACAAATGGATGTCCTCGAATGGATAAAATCATGCATCAACATGCTCACACAATAAGATAGCAAATGAAATATGTGTCAAACATGCACAATCAAAACTCTAGCTACTAACACACAATTTAGCGATGACTAGGTCATCTTTATATGAGTATATTGACTTAGGAGCCAAATGAGAACATTTGATCATAGGTCATACTCATCGTTTAAGCACAAGTGGGGTTACCACTTTTACATAAAGCATTGATGTGTTCACATCATTTGAAGATGCTTTAGCTCAATTTTTAAACAAAGCTCCCCTAGATGTGAGAACCCTTTTAAAGGTCAAACTAACCTTGGGTTGTCGTAGAAGACTTCATGTAGATGTTGAAGATGTGGATGCTCAATGTTGATGAAGATCATCAAGAGTTGGGAGCTATCCTTTGGATTTGGGCACTTTCAATACCTACATGGGTTAGTCCCACAAGGAACAAACAAGGATATCCATGGACATAGATTGAAGTTCACAATAGATGATGTCCATGAAAGCAATGATTACCTTGTCCCTTGACTTACCAACAAGAGGTTTGTGACTCCATGAACTAGTGCACAATGTGGAAGTTGATTGCACAAGTTTTTGCCAAAATGAATGTGAGTGAAGTATGTTGGCGGAGTCACCCTCAAGAACTTTCTAGTTCTTCTTCTTGGGATCCACATCATCTTGATGGGAATCCTTGGGGTTATAGTTGAGCTTGGCGAAGTAGAACTTGGCGTTTCCTTGGGAACCCACTTGACCATGGCTTGAGGTGCTTGACAAATGCATCAATCTCCTCTTGAAGCTTGTCCTTGCCTTTTAGCTTGTGGTCTTGTGGTGGAAGGTCATCTTGTGCTTGTTCCACATTGGAAGAAGTAGGATCATACTTCTCCTTTTGAAGAACAAAGCTGTGGAGTAGGATATTGACCTTCTTCCCATTCAACACCCTCGGCGTTGAACTTTCGCTCAAAACCAATTCCTTGATTCTTCGGTGCCTTCCTTGCTTGCGAACAATTTCCTCAAAGTTCTTGCTTCGGCAAGGCTCTTGTGACACCTTTCTCTATGATACCTTTCAATAAACTATTTTCTTGCTCAAGTGTAACTTGGCTTGAAACATTGTTAGTGGAATCAAGAGAACTACTAGAAGCAACAACATTGGATTTAGCATGGTTATTGTTACTATTAGAGAAAGAATTTTCTTATGCTTGTCATGCTTAGTCTTAATGGGTGGCAAGAAATTAGACAAGAGAAGTCGTTTGGCAAGATATGAAGAACTCTTCTTTGAAGATCGTCATTGATTGCTTTTAGAAACTCATGTTCTTGCTCTAGAGTGAGCTTCTCGAGCGTAGCTTCTCATGAGATCTTAGGAGCTCTCTATGATCTTCTTGAGTTGTTTCATGAGCTAACTTAAGAGTGTTTAGTTCTTTAGTTAGGCGCTCAATCTCCTTCATAGCATTGTCATTCGACTCTTCTCGACTATAAAGACTACTAGCATGTTCATCGTTACTAGGTTCATTGAATTTACCATGTAGAGCTCATCTTCACCAAGCAAGTCATCCTCATCACTATCGAAGTCAATGAATTCAGGGTGTGATACCTTGGGGCCTTTAGCCATGAAGCATCTTCAATACCCTCATTTGGTGAATCAAATAAGTCGTAGGAGTTGGAGTTGGAGGATCGAGAGCAAGACCGGCAACACCTTCATCTTGGCTGTAGTCGGAGTTGGAGTGATAGCTTCCTTCGGATTGATTGTCGGAGTCGGGCGGAGACCCATTCACCTATATGAGCTTGATGTTTTCTTCTTGTGTAGCTCCTTGATGACTTGTCTTTCCTCTCGAATCCTTGCTTCTCGAGAGGTCTTCGTTCATAACGATCATCTCTACTCCTTCTCTCTTTCAGGGTGACTCATCTCTTGAGCTTCTTCTTCTTGGAGATTCTTCTCTTCTCTTGTGGGGAGCCGTACACTCATTTGAGTAGTGTCGGGTCTTCCACAATATAGCGATTCGATCACGACTAGAAGATCTCTTTTCATCATATGATCTAGACTTTGAGCTTCTTTCTTTGCCTCTATTCTTGTAGAATTTGTTGAAGTTCTTGACCATTAGGCTTATCTCTTCATTGGAAACTAACTTGTCACTTGATGTTGTGGGAGCATCACTTGTAGCTTTAAGCACCACTTGACTTGTTGTGAAGCTCTTCCTTATCCTTAAGTGTCATCTCATGAGCAACAATTCTTCCAATGACTTGGTTGGCTTGAGATTCTTGTAGTTTGGCATCATTTGGATCAAAGTGCACACGGTGTCATACTTTCCATCAAAGCACGAGAATCTTCTTGATGATGAATCGATCGGTCATTTCTTAGCTTCCTAAGCGGCAATCTCATTTGTGATGAGAGCAAGCCTAGAGTACATTTCAGCGACACCTTCACCATCCTTCATCTTGAACTTGTCAAGTTGACCTTGAAGAACATCTAGCTTTGATTCCTTCACGGACTCTGTACCTTCGTGCATTTCAACCAAAGTATCCCAAATCTCTTTTGCATTCTCAAGGCGGCTGATTTTGTTGAACTCCTCGGGACACAAGGCATTGAAGAGAATGTCACAAGCTTGAGAATTGTTTTGCAACATCCATAATTCTTCCGTTGTAGCCAGCGATCGGAACTTTTCCTTCCTCGAAGAATTCACCTTGCATACCAACACAAATAATGCCCCATGCGGTGGGTTATGACCAAGAATATGCATCTTCATTTATGCTTCCAACTAGCAAAATTTGTACCATCAAAGTAAGGACCTCTCGAAAATTACCCTCACTAGGCGCCATACTCTCTAGGTTGTGAAACCAAGCTTATGGAGTCAATGCAATGAAACCAATACAATGGAGACCAAAGCTACGATACCACTTGTAGGATCGAAAGTATGTCTAGAGGGGGTGATTAGACTACTTGACAATATAAAAATTCCGCCTTTTGACAAAGAACAATTTTTGGCAGATTCACAATTATGATCAAGTCAAGCATCACCCTACATGCAATTCTAGAGTATAGGCAGCGGAAAGTAAATTGCACATGTAGTAAAGAGAGGTGGAGAAGAGCAAAGCGCAATTTTGGAGGCGGTGATTTTTTCGTGGTTCCGATAGGTGGTGCTATCGTACTTCCACGTTGATGGAGACTTCAACCCACGGAGATAGCAGCTGCGAGAATCCACGGAGGCTCCACCCACGAAGGGTCCACGAAGAAGCAACCTTGTCTATTCCATCATGGCCTCGCCCACGGAGGCTAGCCTTACTCGGGGTAGATCTTCACAGTAAGCGATCTCCTTGCCCTTACAAACTTCTTGGTTCAACTCCACATCTCGTGGAGGCTCCCAGCGACACCTAACCAATCTAGGAGGCACCACCCTCCAAAAGGTAATAGATGTTGTTGATGATGATGAACTCCTTGCTCTTGTGCTTCAAATGATAATCTCCCCAACACTCAACTCTCCTCACTGATTTGGCTGTGGTGGAAGAAAGGATTGAGTGGAAAGCAACTTGGGAAGGCTAGAGATCAAGCTTCATATGGTGGGAGTGGAGCAACTTGATCTCAACACAAGGGTAGGTAGTTCTCTTCTCGAAATGTAAGGTAGGAGTGGTAGTTCTTTCGATGGCTCTCTCCACGAATGAAGAGGGGGGTGGAGGGTATTTATAGCCTCCACACAAAATCCAACCGTTACACACATTTGACCAATCTCGGTGGGACCGAAGTTGACAACTTCGGTGAGACCGATAGTTCAAATAATGTGAGCGTTGGGATTTCGGTGGGACCAAAATACAATCTCGGTTAGTCCGATTAGATGCAATGACAAGAGCATGCCAATTCGGTGGGACCGACTTCATCATCTCGGTGACACCGATTTGATAATGAAGGTTACAAAAGCTTGGCAACTCATATTTCGGTGAGACCGAGTTGAATCGGAAAATCCGAGTTTGCTAGGGTTTGGCTTTATGGTGAGGTGGTTCATCTCGGTGTGGTGAGTTTGGAATATCGGTGGGACCGAGATTACTTATGAGTGTATATGGCGGTGAAAGTTCTTGATAGTTTAGGAGATGTATCACTAAGCACTTGAGCGACGGATCATCATCATAACCTCATCCCTTTTAATAGTATTGGCTTTTCCTATGGACTCAATGTGATCTTGGATCACTAAACCAAAAATGGAGTCTTGAGCTTTTGCCAATGCTTGCCTTAGCATTTGAGGTCCACTTCTTGAGTCCTTGCCATACCCATATCACTGAACTCTCGAAATAATTCTCAAGTAACTATTAGTTCAATGATATATATTGTTATTAATTACCAAAACCACCGGGGATTAGTTGCACTTTCACGGTAAATAAAGTGCAGACAAGGTAGCCCAATCCTTTTGTGGCAAAGGACATGCCAAAAGCGGTCTCTTATGATAAGCAAAGCGTTCTTGAGGATACAGAATTTCATCTAGTCACTTTCATCATGTTGGTTTGATTAAGTGTTCACTACTTTGATAATTTGATATGTGGGTGGACGGTGCTTATGTGTTGTTCTTGCTTGAACAAACCTCCTACTTATGATTAACCGGCTCATAAGCATCCGCAACTCTGAGAAAAGTATTAAGATAAAATCTAACCATAGCATTAAACTTTTGGATCCAAATCGGTCCCTTACGAAATAAGCGCATAAACTAGGGTTTAAGCACATCCTCTAG
>JAHHZJ010009919.1:0-10888 GCA_021437245.1 Aegilops speltoides
CGCCCCAGCCGTCGACCCGTGCACTTCTACTCCAATACCGGTGCGATTGGCGGCTTCTTCACCGACCAGGGCCTCGCGCCTTTCCGGCGTCTCCCGTCGGTCGCCCGACTCGGTGGCCTCGTCTGTGTAGCGTCGGCCCCCGTCGCCCGACCAGCGACCTCGGTCATCGGCGTTACCCCCCTTCCAGGCCCCCATGCCCCTCCCCCGGCCGGACTCCACCACCCGATCTGGCGGCCTCGCGCCATCGGCGGAAATCATCCGCCCGCCCCCGCCGGGCTTCATCTCGGACTCCGCCGCCACGCGCCTCCACGGGGCGTCCCGACCTCGCCCTCGGTTGATCACCCCGCCCGCCCGCGTCCGCCTCATCGCCCGCGACAGCCGCCCGTCGTTCCGCGCCTCCAGACCCGTGAAATCGTCCCGAGTTCGCGCCTCTCCACCGATCGAGCATCGGTGCGCTGCGTCGCCTGTCGACGCGGCGCCGCCCGCGTGTTCTCCTCGTGGCTGCACCAACCAGCGTCACGCTGCGTCGCCCCGCCGGGCCGTGTGCAGCGACCCGATCCCCGCCCGAGCCGTCCGTTCGAGCCGTCCCGTGGCTGCACCGACCCTCGCGCCCCTTATCGCCCGTCCGACGGCGGCTGTACGCGGTCCCCGCCGCCGTCCGAGCCGTCCCGCCGTTCCCGACATGCAAACCGTCGTTCGTCGCCCCTTTGGGGCCCACGCCGTGGCCCGCGGTCCGTCCGCCCCTCGAGTCTTCCCGCCGTCGCCGCCGCCTGCCGCCGGCCTGCGTCGCCCGCCGGGCGTAGTGCGCAGCCCGCGGTCCACTCGAGCGTCATCGCGCGTCGACCTCTGTGGTATCGCCGCGCCGTCTCCCTGGCGAGAGCGCACCGTCGCGCCGGTGCCGTATCCGCGCCGGGGTTCCCTTCGCCGAGCACCGCCCGCGTCCTCTAACCTAACGCGCGCCGCCGCTCTTCTTTAGCCCGCGCGCTCTTCTTTAGCTGCCGCCGCCCTCCGTAGCGCCCGCCGCGCCCGTCCACCGTCTCGTCGCGCCAGCCCAGCTCGCCGCCCGGCGTCGCCGTCATCTACCCGACCGCTTCATCTACTCCGCAACCACGGCGACGATTGGCCCGCGCCGATTAGCGCCCATAGCGTCGTCGAGTCCTTCTCTGCTGGCCTCTCCGACCTCTTCGACATGGCGTACAGCTCGTGCGGTCCCTCGTCTCGTATGCCGGTCTTGGCAACACCGATCGTGCCTTCATCCGGCGTGTCCCGGGCCTGGCAAGCCTAGTGCGCGCCGTCAACCGCCGCCGTCCGTCTCGCATGCTCGGTCTGGCACCACCGATGCGTGCCTTCATCTGATGTGTCCCGGTCTTAGGCAAACCCGCGTCGTGGCGTCGTCACAAAATCTTCTTCGGCACACCACTCCCGACACCAATGCGCCCATGCTAACTCGGCGCCCTCTTGCGCAGCGGCTCCATGGCGACCTCCTCGTGACCGGCTACCCCAACTCGACGCCGACCACGGCATTCTCGCTTCGGCTACCTCGACCCGGCTCCACCACCCGCGCTCGGCTACATCGACAAATGGCACAAGGGCTACCGCGCTGCAGCAACCTCGTCGGTTCTCACTCCACCCATGACTCCGCGATCGTCGGCCGTTCCCGTGGGGTGTCCGTCGGCTTGCCTTCATTCTCTCGAGTCTCACCGTCCGCCGCTACCGTTGTACTGCGAGATGTTGAGTACGTGATTGTATTAGGAAACATAGCTTAGACTAGGAAATATCTGGCTTGCATGTACTCCAAGTAGATCATGTACTCCTATATATGCCCGAGGCTCAAGCAATACAGAACAATTCCACCAAATCCTCTCTCCTTCTAACAATATACCCCCATACGACTTACTACATAGTTAAATTATCAGGACAGCGAACTACATCGTCCGGTTCATCCATTGATCCATCAAAACATGTACCAATATGAGCCCTAGGTATATGCACAAGCAAACAGGATGTGAGCACCTTTGCTTCCATGGGTACTTGATCGTCAAATTTACCGGGACCGTTGACTCTGGGTAGACATGGTTGACTAGAGAACATGTCGTGGGCTGCAAGCCTACCACCATTCATTTTAGCTTACGGCAAGGATCATATCGCGGGATTCTAGTCAAGTGGGTTAAACCCATTCTGCTACTAGTGGCCAAAGATGCAAATGAGTTGAAGATAAGGTTAATTTAATTTGAAGAAGAGATGTAGTTGCCATCTAATGTGTTGTTCTGTTAGCACCCATTTCTATCAAGCGTGATTCCTATAGACATCTTGCTACTATTGTAGCACATCATGCATGATCTCAACGTGCTCCTCATCAAAATAATGTCTCACTTTTGTGTCCTTGCAGCCATTTCAATGGATGGTTGTGCCAATATATGTATATATATATATATATATATATGTATATATATATATATATATATATATATATATATATATATATATATATATATATATATATATATATATATATATATATATATATATATATATATATATATATATATATATATATATATATATATATATATATATATATATATATATATATATATATATATATATATATATATATATATATATATATATATATATATATATATATATATATATATATATATATATATATATATATATATATATATATATATATATATATATATATATATATATATATATATATATATATATATATATATATATATATATATATATATATATATATATATATATATATATATATATCAGATTAGTGGTACTAGCTAGGACTTTGCTTCACCTATTATGACTAGAGCAACACATGCAAAGAGCGGCATCCCAGAACCATTTGTTGGATAATTGGCCAAAACTCTTCACTGTTATTATGTACAAAAAACACTACTCACTGGTGGTCCACTTGCAGTCTGATTTATATTTGGGAGTACCATTAGAGCATCTACCACCGGGCATTAAATCTGGACTCTCAAGCGCATGCGGCGCGTCTGAGGCGTCCTCGAGATAGTGACTAGTCAGACTTCAAGTTTTTCTTCACACAACCACACACCTCAATTGGCAAATCTCAAATCTATACAAACACATGCAGCGTAAGCGATGCAACACAAACCGTTCGGTTACTACATCGCGCATGCCATAGGAGTACCAAAATTTGGCATGTTCTACCTACATACTACTATGGATCATCCACGACTAGCCTTGCACTTTCCTTCCGTGCCTCGCCTTCTTTCTCGAGTAGCGTTGAAAACACAAAATGGATCAAGCGGATATGCTCTTTGCTAAAGCTCCGACCGTCGCTGTCCTCCTTTTCCTCTTTGAGGGTTGTGCGGTCATGGCACAAACTCGATTTTGCCATCGGTAGCCGCTTCTAACCGTCTACCACTTCTTTAGGATGCGAGCATAAATGACTTCCTCCTATGTGGCACCGCAGCGCTGCCTCCACCTCGCCATGTCTGCGGCGGGCGACTTCGGCCACCCTTATCCTCTCCTTAAATCGATGGCCACACGGTTAGTGTAGCATTCATATGCCGAGGATGGAGATGGGGAGCCTAACGAACTGCGATCACTAGTGCGAGAACCAGGCAATAGCTACGGTTGTAAAGGCCTAGTGCGGTTACATAACAGAGCACTAAATTATGTCACTAAAGGCCCCCCTTTAGTCGGTTCTGCGAACCGTGCTAAAAAGCACCATGACTCGAGCCAGCTCCGGGGCACAGGAGCCCTTTAGTACCGGTTGGTAAGACCAACCGGTACTATAAGGTTTAAGGTTTTAGTTTTATGATTTCTTTTCATTTAATTTTGTGTTTCCATTTTAATTCTTTTCCGTTTTGCGGTATTTTACGATACTACACATTGTACGTTATATATATATATATATATATATATATATATATATATATATATATATATATATATATCATCAATATCTCACAAACCACCATATTAATTAATTCACACATACACACATGTATAGCTATATACAATTTCTCCTACATATGAATGTTGCCTTGGAGCCGTGGCATTAGCCTAGTTGGTGCCTTGAACACGATTACAATTGGAAGTGGTTTTCATGGGCGGTGGCGGGTAATAGAATTCTCCATTGGATTTATGACCTGGTCGAGCAAAAATCCGCTATTTCCTCTTGAAGTGCTTCTCGCGCTCCTTTCTATGAGCTTCTCCACCTCTTTGAACTGTTAAGAAGGAGATCAATATGCATGTGTATTAGTTGTGTGACTAGATATCGATAATGGTGTAAAAATTGTGAATAGTGTTACGACAAGCGTACCCATTCTGTCTTTGAGATCTGCTCCTTTGGACGCCATCATGCGAATGTTCTTGCAAGCCTAGAATGCACACGATCAGTCCTGCCCTGCTTGAGGCTTTTACGAGAATGGAATTTGATCAGATAAAAATTAATCAAGCATGATAATTATAGAGATGGCAGCTAGCTAGCTAGCTAGTACTATAATTGCTTACCTTGGGTAGAAACCATTGAAGCTTTTGTTTCCATTCACCTTCGTAGACGATGAATCTTGCCCAAGCCCTGCGCGACAAAGAAAATGAATAAAGGGTTATTAAATAGTTCATATCATGAAATGCGAACTAAATAGGCGAGATATATAGTTAATAATGATTGAAATTACCATTGACTATCCCATACAAGATGTTATAGTCAGTTTTTTGAGATTAGTGAGTCGATTACTTCAACTGTTCGGCGTCAACTTTATGATACACAAGACCAGTGAAATCTGCATGCACACGTTTACATGTCTTAATTAAGCGGGCATATGTAAGCAAAAACATGTAGCTAGCTAGTAGGCAAAACAGAGAATTTGTAGTACAAGGCGATGTGACTCACTAGAAGTTGTAAGGAAGTAGTATATCTTCATTGTATTTGAGGCGCTTCAAGAACTCTAGCATGCTGTCCTCTACTTCCTTTGCATAACGTTTATTTATCTTCCATGTGTATTAATTAACGGTGTTTGGTCAATGAACCCAATGCCAGCGTCCACCTTTTCTCATTTCATATATCTTCATCCTGCATAATACCACAGAAAAGAATATAGTGAGGATAATTACGGTAATGATTGATCAAAGGATCACTACAGCTAGCTTGAGACTTAAATTATAGAAAGAAATCACTTACAAACAATAGCAGCTGATGATAGATTTGTCGAGTGTGTCTTGATTGTATAACTGAAACAATTCTAAATACTCACGGACACGACTTTCTCATGGTAGTAATGGTCCTGCTTGACATTCACCAGAGGACAATCGCTCTGAAATCTTGGTAATGTTCATGTACCATTGATGCAATTCATACATTCTCGTTGGGAGGTTCTTGACCTTATGCAGCGACCAAAGGTTGGCCGGACATATTTCCGTTTTACTTCATCCTCTCTAAGCAAAGGCATGGGCTCGATCTGAGTTGTCAACAGTGATGTTGAGAACTTACCCATTATATGCTCTTCGTTATTACCACATTGCCCACCTCGGGAACATGCCTGTTTGCCCACAATAATATTGGGGAGCTCTTTTTGTTGTTGGCACAACAAGCGGGATCGATTCGCCCTTTTCCCCAAGGGGAATGGTTTTCCCCATTTCTTGGCATGCTTCTTGTTTGCTCGATCCCGATGTAGGCGTCCGCCTCCTTTGTAGGCGTGCCGATTTAACTTCGATGTGGCGCTCATGTATTCCAGGCTTGGAAGCTGATGGTTGAATCTGAATGAAGTGGTCAATCGTTTCCTCAGCACTTTCTCCCTTGGCGGCGGTGGCGGTTTCGGTGCAAAATGGGCTTCCTGCCCGATATGGCTGTGATTTCCTCCTCGGATCTCATAAAACTCTGCGGAAGAGGCTTGGGCTTGGACCATATTTATACGCCCTCCTTTTTACTTCCTTATACCTCGACTTCGTCCCTTCCCTACTGGGTGTCTCTTTTCGATTCTTGGGAGGCAGCGGGGGCGAGTTGGGCGGGAGGTGGCGAGTTGTGGGACATGGAGAGGTGGGCGTCGGCGTGGGGACTTGGAGGAGGAGGATTGTCGACACTTTGCGGACTTGGAGAAGGAGGATTGTCGACACTTTGGGACTTGGAGGCGGAGTCTGCTGACTCGGTGGCGGACTTGCGAGGACTCGGGTGGCGGTGTCGGGGCCTTGGAAGATGATGCAATCCTTTTTCCATAGGATGATCGATGTTTGGCCTCTCAGAAAGCCTCCCGTCACCTCCCAATGTCAAGCTGTAGCCCGAATATGGTGGGTCCACCACCTCATCAACCAAGACCGAGCATAGCCCTGGAATCGGGTTGCAATGAAGGTTGCCCGGGGTTTGTGAAAGCCGGCCGTTCCCACCTTCATGGATATGTTCTTCATTTTGGCGTGTAGCTCCGGATTAGTGTTCTCCGTGATGTCATCCAGGGGTATCTACCCAACATTCGTCGTCCGGGGGAACCCCTTCCCAAATGGATGGGCGGTGCTATAAATCTTTGGATCATCCCTAGCTTTTGCCCTTTCTTTGGACCCCTTTGATGGGTAAGTGATGATCTGCTCCTCCGGGCGGAAGGTGCCAATTCCGCTTGACTTGCTTCTAGGCCTTGAAAGGCGTTCATAGTCCCCTTCCTCTGCTCCTCCTCCATCTTCCCTTCTCCTCCAATCTTCTTTCCCCGGGTTAAGTCGTTGTTCCGGTCAAAACCCCATACCACGACATAGCGCCCCCTCGTTTCTTCCGGGTGTTAGTTTCCCGGGGAACGTAATCGTCGTTCTCTCTTGGGTGGAAACCCCGTTGTCCTCTTCTATTGCAACAAGTATGCAAATGGCTCCCAGACTTGCCCTCGTCGAAACATTCTCTCGGTCCAACTCCCCCATGAGAACCAATTCCGGGGTCCGCTCTTAGTAGGGGTGACACCCCTTCCATCTCTTTTCGTTTTTGGGGCCCATCCCGGCCCGGCCCCACTTTGGTTACCTTTTCATTTTCGATTCTCGACCGTTCCTTTAAACAACCTTAATTTCCTTCCCAAAAATTTTGGTTTCGGTGTTCCTTAATTATTTTTCCTCCTTGGGTTGTTTTGATTCAGTTCTTAATCTCGCCATATCCTAGGGTCTTTGACTTCCAATTGTTTTGAAATATCTGGGTGTGTTAGAATTCCCCAATCTTTTTATTCTTTCACGTTTCACGGGCTGGCTTTCTCCCTTCTTGAAGTTTATCAGTTTTTCCAAAATTTACAAGAATTCAAATCTTTTAGGGTAATTTTTGGGGGGCCCATCCTCGATATTGTATTCCGGTTAACTTTTTGTTGGGTTTTAAATATTTCACGGAAATTTGCTATGGATGGCTGAAAGAACAAAGACCGATTCGTTAATATATCTTCAAGTCATTTAAAACATGTGATGATCACGGATGCCTGCTTATATAAATATATATACCTCGCGGTGTTTGTTGTTTGGGATCAACATGTTCTTCGTCATCGTCATAATCATAGTTCATGACTTCATCAATTTGTCGCGATCGAATATCCTATCACCCTCCCGGTGTTGTTTAGAAATTCGGACCGTCATAATCTTCTTCATTCGATTATCATCGCGTATCATATCGAACATGGTGTTTCTCCCTCTTTGTCGGTATTATCGCCATAGCTTTTTTAACTAATCCAAAAAATATAAAACAATTTAGTATTCAAATCTTGAATAATAGATAAAATCTCGAATACATCGTCGAAATAATAGATATAATCTCGAATACATTGTCTCGAATAATATATAATATTGAATAGTACATCACGGCTATTAGCTAATAAAGATCGAATACTAGAAGAATCTAGGAACCCTCACGGAATCATAGCTGAAGTGAGATCCCGAAGATCTTGCCACGTATTGGAGAACCTGCGCCCTCAGCGCAACCATGTAGCGATGGGCGTGCTCGTCCTCCTCCGACAGCTGACGTACCACCTCCGTGGAGGAGTCCCTCCGCCCAAAAGCGGCCTCTGAGCGCCACCAAGCGAGATCGGGTCGAGCGGGACCCAGGCCGGGTTCCTCTCAGCGGGCGCCCTCAGCAGCACCTCCCGTGCCAACCGTGAGCCAGGTCCGGACATGGGTGGCTGGGCGTCGTCGCAGACGGGTCGGCAGCGAGATGTGGGCGGGCATCGTCGAGAACAAATACTAGCTATATGCATAAAAGGTAACATTTTTTAATGATTGGATTTTGATAACTAAAATTTCTAACATTTCTATATAATACTAATTATGCTAATCTAAATAATCTAAATAACACTAAAATTTCTAACATTTCTAACATTTCTATATAACACTAATTTCTAACATTTCTATATAACACTAATTTCTAACTAATTAAGCACTAATTATATCCATCTAACATGCATTCATACATATATAATAGTGAAAAAATAATAATCTAAATAATCTAAACTAATTAAACACTAATTATCTAAACTAATTAAACATACAAAATAATAATCTAAATAATCTAAACTAATTAAAGACTAATTATCTAATGCTTGTGTGTGTGTGTATGGGCTCGGGCATGGAGACTCATGCTGGCACGGCAGCTAAGTGGCGCAGCGAGGTGACAGCGAGGAGGCGAGCGAGCAGCAGAAGGCGCAACCGAGGTGGCGATGAGCGGGCAGCGCCGAGCGAGGCGAGGCGGCGGCGGGGCAGGGGCAGGGCGGCAGGGACGAGGCGGCGGCGGAGGAGCCGGCGCGTCGGAAGCGATCGAGGCGGCGGCGGCGAGCGGCAAACGGCGAAAACAGAGAAACTGAAATTTTCTAGCGATTGTATATATAGAAGGCACCTTTAGTACGGTTGGAGCCACCAACGGTACTAAAATCTGTTTTGAACCAGCGTGAAGCGACCCCCTTTAATACGGGTGGTGGCACAAACGGTACTAAAAGCCCCAATAATACGGTTTGTGCCACGACCGGTACTAAAGAAATCTTTTGAGCAGTGCAGTCTTGAAATTTAGTCCCACCTCGCTAGTCGAGGGCTACGCTGGTTTATAAGCCCAGTCAGGTAGCTCTCTGAACTCCTCTCCTAATCAGGCCTCTTGGGCTACTGTCCTCCTGCTTGTGGGCCTCTGGGCCTTTGGAGCCTGCATCTGGCCCTACGAAAGGTTGTGTCGCTAGTCGTATCAGGCCGCTTTGGCCCGATAGTGAGAGCTTTTTTAATTTTTTTTGCTTTTTTGTTTTATTTATTTTGAGTTGTTTTTTGCTGTATTTAGAGTTTCTTTGTGAATATTTTTGCTTTAGGTACAAAAATTACAAACTTTCTGTTTGTGCGGTAGATTTCAAATTTGAATAGTTTAAATTTTGAATTATTTGAAATTTGTGTGAATCACTAGTTTGTGAATAAACTTAACTTTGAAAAAGTTTTTCGGTGATTCTTTTTCTTATGTTTAATATTAGTGTGTTTTATCATTATATTCAATTTAGTAATGCTTAGGTTATTTAAAAATGAAATTCCTTTGTAACAGTTCAGTTTTATGAGGAACTACGATACTTGAAAGAGATTGTCCATTTTGTACGAAGTGCATCTAGTTTTGCCATAACCCTCTCTACTTTCTTGCACATGCTATTTGTATGAAATTATGATACCATGCCAACTTTCAACCTTTTACGAGTTCATTTGAATTGCTTTTCAATTTCAGGGTCATTTAGTGGAAAAAATCGGTAAATGCATGAAAAAATTTGTTTGCACATAAAATTTCTTGGCGTTTCAAATGCCAAAACACATAACTACCCTAACTATTACAGACATTCCCTCACAGGTGTGAAATCGAAGAAAGTGATGATAGTGAAGCCGATCACATCCCGGATCTTTGGGTGTGAAACTTTTTCTTAGCGTGTGTCCCTTTGCACGTAACCATGGAAAATCTTCATCATTTAACGGGATGCTCGGGTCAATATTCACTGTGAATGGAGCAATTTCATCAAACTTTTCATAATCTTACGCTTTGTCTTGTCATCCACTCCCGATGTTTCTCTTCCCGAGAAAGAACTATGTGCGCTTTGGCTCATCATCGATGCATTAACTTCCTTATCTTTTCTTTTTCTTGGCTTGGTAGACATGTCCTTCACATAGAAAACCTGCCGCATCATTGGCTAGGGCGAATGGTTAAATCGCATCACAGATTGTTGAGATCCACTTGTTGTCATTCCGTCTGCGGGTCTTCCTTTACCCGCCTCGTGTCATATTGACCCATTTGCACGAAACAAAGGGACCTTTAAACCCGTCGATAGTCAAGTTCCCATATGTCCTATATATAACCATAATATGTTTCCTTTCCGTCTTGGTTTACGCATCAGCGGACACCACTGTTTTGTTGGTGCTCTTCTTATCTTGGGCGATCGTGTAAAATGTATTACCATTTATCTACGTACCCTTTGAAAGTCATTATATTGAAGATGGTAGCGGGAAAGCAAGTACAGGTCATCTTCAATAGAGGTGTCATGCATGATGCGTATGCGCAGGTTAGCGAAACTCTGGTTTGTTCGTGTAATCCGTCATCGAGACCGCTCGGGTGTTTGGGCGTAGCAAATTCTTGTGTTCATCCATATCTGGAGCCACCAAGGTGGAATTCAGAAGCTGTGTAGTGTGCTTGGTGAGAGAATGTCCGTCCATACATATTATTTGTTCCCCTCCTAGCGTGCCTTTTCCATCGATCGCCCTTATGCATTTAAGGAACACCAATCGGCAAGGTCGAGAATAAAATCAATACAAAACTCAATGACCTCCTCATTTTGATGGCCCTTGGAGATGCTTCCTTACGGCCTATGCGGTTATGAACATATTTCTTTAAGACTCCATGAACCTCTCAAAGGGAACATATTGTGTAGAAATACCCAAGGGA
>JAHHZJ010009924.1:0-12267 GCA_021437245.1 Aegilops speltoides
GAAGGTTGTAGATGCATAGAGTCACGGGCAGTGCTATGGCTGGAGCTACTGCGCCAAAAGGATTCATGCCATCCGTACTTAGAGCAAATCTTATGTTCCTTGCGTCATTTGCAAAATCTCTGAACCATCTGCCGATCTTTCTCCATTGCGTTCCATCTGCGGTGTGTCTCAACTCCCGTCCGACTTCGTTCCTCTTTGTGCCATCGCAACAACTTGGCATGCTCTTTGTTCATGAGCAGACGTTTCAACCGTGGTATTATAGGAGCATACCACATCACCTTGGCGGGAACCCTCTTCACGGGTTTACGGCCCTCAACATCGTCACCGGGTCATCGCCTCGATCTTATAACGCCAATGCGATTGCATCTGGGGCATTCATTCAAATTCTCGTATTCACCGCGGTAGAGGATGCGATCGTTGATGCATGCATGTATCTTGAGAACCTCTAAACCTAGAGGCGACAACCTTCTTTGCCCGTGCGTCTTGGCGGGCTGACTCGTTATCCTTTGAAACATATTCTTCAACATTTTCAGCAAGTTTTCAAATGCGAGTCAGCTACACTGCCTCGCCTTCCATTTCAGCAAATCCGATTGTGCAGCCGACTTTTTGAGACCATCATCGCATCCAAGTGCAGCGCCTTTACGTGATCCTCTAACATGCGATCCAAATTCTCCCTCTCCTTTTCAGGTTTGCGGCGTCTCCGTGCATCGACAATGGTCCGACCAAGATCATCAGCGGGATCATCACGTGCCTCTTCTTCACCTTCCCTTCACCTTGACATCCTCCATGAAAGTATCACGAAATGAGCAAGATAGCTTTCATCGATGAAATCATCCCTTCTTCATCTTCTTCCATTATAACCCCTCTTTCTCCATGCTTGGTCCAACAATTATAGCTTGGCATGAAACCCTTACAAGCGAGATGCATGTGAACAACTCTTGAGGAAGAGTAACCCTTCTCATTCTTCTGAGATAACACATGGATGAGGATAACAAAACCCCGGCTTGTTACGCATTAGCCACTCTGAAATCTTTCAAACCCGTAGTGAACTCGTCGGAATCGGTTACCGTACATCCATTGCGATTCATGCATTATTATAATATAAAATATATAATTAACCATCATGCATTTGTTATGAACTACACATGCATATTGACACATCAAGGTTCATCAAGTTGCTAACCATGATCGAAGAGTGTGGCTCCAACACTTCATGTCATGTTTGTTTCATGCTCTTGGGGCATGCATTTCATCAAACACCTTATGTGCATAAGAGGAACCAAAAGCAAACCTACACCCACTTGTGAAGAGAATGGCTCCAAATGGCTCTGGATGGGTATATATAGGGAGGGCTTTAGTCGCGGTTGGCACAGCAAACCGTGACTAAAAAGTGCCGAAACCTTTAATCGCGGTTGTCTGGCCAAGCGACTAAAACCCCTTTCACGTGAGCCGGCGCCTGGCCACAGGCCCAGGACTTTGGTCGCGGTTCCCTACAGCTTAACCCTTTAGGTACTCTTTTTGGCATGGGTAAGGCAGATAATATACTTGTGTAGCTTGGGTAGCCGCAATGAAGAGATCGGTTCCGGCATATATGGTTGATGGTTTAACTACGACCAAACCAATGGAAGGCGTATGTTTTACCCCCTCCCGCATATCGAACCATCGGCATTTGAACACATGCAGACTTAGGGTCTCGCGCCCCTGGCGGAATTTAATCTCGTACATATTTTGTACCCTTCCGTAGTAGTCTACCGAATTTTGACCGGAGGTGTACACTCCGGTATTTATAGTTTTGGGATCGGGCCGACTGTTCTGGTGCTCCTCTATATGGAAGCGATACCCATTCACATCATACTTTTTACATGTCATGACGGCAGGGTCAAAACCCATGGAAACACATCTCAATTCATCATCCATAGATATGTTCGGATCTTTTCCCTACAAGTATAACTGAAATTGTTGCGTGCATTAGTTCGGTTAACTAATAAATGTTGCACTGGGTATTTAATAGGGGAGTGTGGAAAATTACTTTCTCCATGAACCAAGCAACAAAATTTTTACGGCCAGGGTTTCCATGACGGAGAAGAGAAAGTGCCTCCGCCTCAGTAGGAGGATTCATTCCCGTCCATTCCTCTTGAACGAAATCACTAAGAAAAGAAAAGAGGTGTTAGACCGGGACTAAGTGAACATAGAACATGATGATGTGGAAGACATAAAGGAATGGTGTAGTGGTATTACCTCATCCACACTTCCTCAACTTCCTTGATGTTTGCAAGATGAACATGAGGTCCTCGCACTCTTATCGTGGCATGTTATAAGATTTTGAGGCCCCAGCCCTCCCACCTTGCACATTAAATAGATGGAGCCTAGGTTGATACTTGGGCTCTTCTATATTGTATCCAGGCACCTTGTTATGCAGATGGCAAACGTGGTCTGGATAGTATGATGTCCTGAGGTCTGACACCTCCTCTAGGATAACTGCCTCAGGAAGCTTCAATCTTAGCTTTGTTTCCACATTTCATCGAGATGCTTGTTACGCCTCTCGAGGTCGTCGCCAGCGATTCTGCACAACCCCCCCCCCCAACAATACCTCGTTCGCGAGGTGCAGAATGAGATGTGTCATTAGAGTAAAGAAGCCTGGCAGAAAGATCTTCTCTAGCTTGACTATCAACTCCGGTGCCTTCTTATGCAATTTTTCAATCACGCCTTTACTTACTTCTTTAGCACAGAGCGTGCAGAAGAAACTGCTTAGCTCGGCAAGCACTCTCGAGGCATGCTCGGGGACATAGCCTCGAACCATCACTAGCATTATCCGCTCAATCCATACATGGTAGTCATGACTCTTCAGGTCGGTCACTTTGCCCGTTGAAAGATTGACTCCATTACTTATATTCGATGCATAACCATCGGTGAACTTCAAAATGTGTTTCAGCCAGATAAGTACTTCCTTTTTTTCTGGCGGTTTAAAGACAAAGTCAGCATCTGGCTTGAACCTATTTTTTCGATCGCTTGTGGGAGGCTTCATGTTCAGACGTGGTCTATCACAAATTCTCTGTTGATCGACTCTAGCTTTAATGTTATCCTTCGTCTTATCAGGAATGTTGAGGATCGTGTGGAAAAGGGACTCTGCCACATTCTTTTCAGTGTGCATCACATCGATATTGTAAGGAAGTTTGAGGTCCTTGAAATAGGGAAGCTGTGAGAAGGGGGTAATGTGAGTCCAGTTGTGCGTCTCACCATATCCCTCAAAGCCTTTGGCTTTGGCTTTGGCTTTGCCTTTGACTTTAGGCTCGAGAGCTTTTAGCTGAGCAAGAACATCTGCCCTCGAAAATGTTGGAATCTCGGTTACTTCATGAACAACCCGGCCTTTTGTGAAGTTCTTCTTTTCTTCCCTGTCTGGATGGTCTGGAGGGAGGAACTGTCGATGCAGGTCATGTTGGGGAACGTAGTAATTTCAAAAAATTTCCTACGCACACGCAAGATCATGGTGATGTATAGCAACGAGAGGGAGAGTGTTGTCTACGCACCCTCGTGAGACCCGGCGAAGCGATCTGGCGTAGAGGAAGTAGTCGACGTTCTCCTCGCGATCCGACCGATCCGGCGCCGTTACTCCGACGCCCCGAGTTCTTGACACGTACAGCTCGATGGCGTCCCTCGTACTCCGATCCAGCCGAGTGTCGAGGAGAGTTTCGTCGACCGACGGCGTGGTGGCGATCTTGATGTTTCACGGCGCAGGCCGCCTAAGCTTGACGGTATGACCGAGGTGGAATATGGTGGAGGGGGCACCGACACGGCTAAGGAACGATCCAAAGATCAAACTTGTGTGTCCTAGGGTGCCCCCTGCCCCGTATATAAAGGAGGGAGAGGGAGGCCGGCCGCCTAGAGGAGGCGCTGGGAGGAGTCCTACTCCCAGGAGTAGGACTCCCCCCTTCCTAGTTGGAATAGGATTGGGGGGGTGAAGAGAAAGGGGCGCCGCCTCCTTGTCCTATTCGGACTGGGGGAAGAGGGCGGCCACCCCTGGCCGGCCCTTCCTCTTCTCCTCGAGGCCCACTGAGGCCCATTTACCCCGGGGTTCCGTAACCTCCGGTACTCGGTAAATTCTGTTTTACCGGAACCATTCGAACTCCAAACATGGGCTTCAATATATCAATCTTTATGTCTCGACCATTCCGAGACTCCTCGTCATGTCCGTGATCACATCCGGGACTCGAACTTCTTCGGTACATCAAAATACATAAACTCATAATAAGCATCATCGAAACCTTAAGCGTGCGGACCCTACGGTTCGAGAACAATGTAGACATGACCTAGAACTATTCTCGGTCAATAACCAATAGCGGGACCTGGATGCCCATATTGGTTCCTACATATTCTACGAAGATCTTTGTTGGTCGATCCGCATAACAACATCGTTGTTCCTTTGTCATCGGTATGTTACTTGCGAGATTCGATCGTCGGTATCCAATACCTAGTTCAATCTCGTTACCGCAAGTCTCTTTACTCGTTCCGTAATACATCATCTCACAACTAACTCATTAGTTGTAGTGCTTGCAAGGCTTGATGATGTGCATTACCGAGAGGGCCCAGAGATACCTCTCCGAGCAATCGGAGTGACAAAACCTAATCTCGAAATCGCCAACCCAACATCGCCTTTGGAGACACTGTAGTACTCCTTTATAATCACCCGATTACGTTGTGATGTTTGGTAGTACCCAAAGTGTTCCTCCGTAAGCGGAGTTGCATAATCTCATAGTTACAGGAACATGTATAAGTTATGGATAAAAGCAGTAGCAACATACTAAACGATCGTGTGCTAAGCTAATGGAATGGGTCATGTCAATCAGATCATTCTACTAATGATGTGACCTTGTTAATCAAATAACAACTCTTTGTTCATGGTCAGGAAACATAACCATCTTTGATTAACAAGCTAGTCTAGTAGAGGCATACTAGTGACATCTTGTTCGTCTATACATTCACACATGTATCATGTTTCCGGTTAATACAATTCTAGCATGAATGATAAACATTTATCATGAAATAAGGAAATAAATAATAACTTTATTATTGCCTCTAGGGCATATTTCCTTGATCTCCCACTTGCACTAGAGTCAATAATCTAGATTACATAGTAATGATTCTAACACCCATGGAGTCTTGGTGCTGATCATGTTTTGCTCGTGGAAGAGGCTTAGTCAACGGTCTGCGACATTCAGATCCGTATGTATCTTGCAAATCTCTATGTCTCCCACCGGACTAAGTCCGGATAGAATTGAAGCGTCTCTTGATGTGCTTGGTCCTCTTGTGAAATCTGGATTCCTTCGCTAAGGCAATTGCTCAAGATTGTCACGAGAAGATTTTCATTGGACCCGATGCACTAGGTATGACACCTAGATCGGATATGAACTCCTTCATCCAGACTCCTTCATTAGCTGCTTCGAAGCTGCTATGTATTCCGCTTCACATGTAGATCCCGCCACGACGCTTTGTTTAGAACTGCACCAACCGACAGCTCCTCCGTTTAGTGTAAATACGTATCCGGTCTGCGATTTAGAATCGTCCGGATCGTGTCAAAGCTTGCATCAACGTAACCGTTTCGATGAGCTCTTTGTCACCTCCATATCGAGAAACATATCCTTAGTCCTTTTCGGTATTTGGGATGTTCTTGACCGCTGTCCGATGATCCACTCTGGATTACTTTGGTACCTCCTGCTAAACTTATAGCAAGGCACACATCAGGTCTGGTACACAGCATTGCATACATGATAGAGCCTATGGCTGAAGCATAGGAACATCTTTCATTTCTCTCTATCTTCTGCAGTGGTCGGGCATTGAGTCTTACTCAACTTCACACCTTGTAACACGAGGCAAGAACCCTTTCTTTGCTTGATCCATTTTGAACTTCTTCAAAATTTTGTCAAGGTATGTGCTTTGTGAAAGTCCAATTAAGCGTCTTGATCTATCTCTATAGATCTTAATGCCCAATATGTAAGCAGCTTCACCGAGGTCTTTCATTGAAAAACTCTTATTCAAGTATCCCTTTATGCTATCCAGAATTCTATATCATTTCCGATCAGCAATATGTCATCTACATATAATATCGAAATGCTCTGAGCTCCCACTCACTTTCTTGTAAATCTGAGCTTCTCCAAAAGTCTCAGACAAACCCAAATGCTTTGATCACACTATCAAAGCGTTTATTCCAACTCGAGATGCTTGCACCAGTCCATAAATGGATCGCTGGAGCTTGCACACTTTGTTAGCTCCTTTGGATCGATAAAACCTTCGGTTGCATCATATACAACTCTTCTTCCGTAAATCCATTCAGAATGCAGTCTTTACATCCATTTGCCAAATTTCATAATCATAAAATCGGCAATTGCTAACATGATTCGGACGGACTTAAGCATCGCCACGGGTGAAAAGGTCTCATCGTAGTCAATCCCTTGAACTTGTCGAAAACCCTTTGCGACAAGTCGAGCTTTGTAAACGATAACATTACCGTCGGCCGTCGGTCTTCTTCTTGAAGATCCACTTGTTTTCTATTGCTTGCCTACCCTCGGGCAAGTCAACCAAAGTCCATACTTTGTTTTCATACATGGATCCCATCTCAGATTTCATGGCCTCAAGCCATTTTGCGGAATCTGGGCTCACCATCGCTTCTTCATAGTTCGTAGGTTCATCATGATCTAGTAGCATGATTTCCAGAACAGGATTACCGTACCACTCAGTGCGGATCTTACTGGTTGATCTACGAGGTTCTGTAGTAACTTGATCTGAAGTTTCATGATCAACATCATCAACTTCCTCACTACTTGGTATAGATGTCTCAGAAACCGGTTTCTGCGACGAACTACTTTCAAGTAAGGGAGAAGGTACTATTACCTCATCAAGTTCCACTTTCCTCCCACTCACTTCTTTCGAGAGAAACTCCTTCTCTAGAAAGGATCCATTCTTAGCAACGAATGTCTTGCCTTCGGATCTATGATAGAAGGTGTACCCAACTGTCTCTTTTGGGTATCCTATGAAGACACATTTCTCCGATTTGGGTTCGAGCTTATCAGGTTGAAGCTTTTTCACATAAGCATCACATCCTCAAACTTTAAGAAACGACAACTTTGGTTTCTTGCCAAACCACAGTTCATAAGGTGTCGTCTCAACGGATTTCAACGGTGTTCTATTCAGTGTGAATGCGGCCGTCTCTAGAGCATAACCCCAAAACGATAGCGGTAAATCTGTAAGAGACATCATAGATCGCACCATATCTAGTAAAGTACGATTCTGACGTTCGGACACACCATTACTGTTGTGGTGTTCGGGTGGCGTGAGTTCTTAAACTATTCGCATTGTTTCAAATGTAGGCCAAACTCGTAACTCAAATATTCACCTCCACGATCAGATCGTAGAAATTTAATTTTCTTATTACGATGATTTTCAACTTCACTCTGAAATTCTTTGAACTTTTCAAATGTTTCAGACTTATGTTTCATTAAGTAGATATACCCATATCTGCTTAAGTCATCTGTGAAGGTGAGAAAATAACGATATCCGCCACGAGCCTCAACATTCATCGGACCACATACATACAGTATGTATGATTTCCAACAAATCTGTTGCTCTCTCCATAGTACCGGAGAACGGGTTCGGTCATCTTGCCCATAAGGCACGATACATAAGTGCCAAGTGATTCATAATCAAGTGACTCCAAAAGTCCATCAAGATGGAGTTTCTTCATGCGCTTTACACCGATATGATCTAAACGGCGAGTGCCACAAATAAGTTGCACTATCATTATCAACTCTGCATCTTTTGGTTTCAACATTATGAATATGTGTATCACTACTATCGAGATTCATCAAAATAGACCACTCCTCAAGGGTGCATGACCATAAAAGATATTACTCATATAAATAGAACAACCATTATTCTCGATTTAAATGAATAACCGTCTCGCATCAAACAAGATCCAGATATAACGTTCATGCTCAACGCAGCACCAAATAACAATTATTTAGGTCTAAAACTAATCCGAAGGTAGATGTAGAGGTAGCGTGCCGACCGCGATCACATCGACTTTGGAACCATTTCCCACGCGCATCGTCACCTCGTCCTTTGCGAGTTAAGCAATCAGTAGTCCCTGTTTGAGTTGCAAATATTAGCAATGTAACCCGATATCAAATACCAGTGCTACTACGAGCTCTAGTAAGGTACACATCAATAACATGTATATCACATATACCTTTGTTCACCTTGCCATCCTTCTTATCCGCCAAATACTTGGGGCAGTTCCGCTTCAAAGTGACCGATCGCTTGCGGTAGAAGCACTCGTTTCAGGTTTAGGGCCAGACTTGGGTTTCTTCTCTGAGCGACAACTTGCTTGCTGTTCTTCTTGAAGTTCCTTCTTCTTCCCTTTGCCTTTCTTCTTGAAACTAGTGGTCTTATTGACCATCAACACTTGATGCTCCTTCTTGATTTCTACCTCCGCAGCCTTTAGCATTGCGAAGAGCTCGGTATAGTCTTTACTAACCCTTGCATATTATAGTTCATCACGAAGCCTTTGTAGCTTGGTGGCGGTGATTGAGAATTCATCAATGACACAATCATCCGGAAGATTAACTCCCAATTGTGTCAAGTGATTGTAGTACCCGGACATTCGAGTATGTGCTCACTAATGTAACTATTCTCCTCCATCTTGCAGCTATAGAACTTATTGGAGACTTCATATCTCTCAATCCGGCCATTACTGTTGGAATATCAACTTCAACTCTGGAACATCTCATATGCTCCATGACGTTCAAAACGTCGTTGAAGTCCCGGTTCTAAGCCGTAAAGCATGGCACATTGAACTATAGAGTAGTCATCAGCTTTGCTCGCCAGACGTTCTTAACGTCGTCGGTTGCATCAAGAAGAGTTGGCACCTAGCGGTGCATCCGGGACGTAACTCTTACGTGCAGCAATGAGGATAATCCTCAAGTTACGGACCCGATCCGTGTAATTGCTACCATCATCTTTCAACTTTGCTTTCTCAAGGAACGCATTAAAATTCAACGGAACAACAGACGAGCCATCTATCTACAATCAAACATAAACAAGCAAGATACTATCGGTACTAAGTTCATGATAAATTTAAGTTCAATTAATCATATTACTTAAGAACTCCCACTTAGAAAGACATCTCTAGTCATCCAAGTGATCACGTGATCCAAATCAACTAAACCATAACCGATCATCACGTGAAATGGAGTAGTTTTCAATGGTGAACATCTTATGTTGATCATATCTACTATATGATTCACGCTCGACCTTTCGGTCTCCGTGTTCCGAGGCCATATCTGCATATGCTAGGCTCGTCAAGTATAACCCGAGTATTCTGCGTGTGCAAAACTGGCTTGCACCCGTTGTAGATGGACGTAGAACTTATCACACCCGATCATCACGTGGTGTCTGGGCACGACGAACTTTGGCAACGGTGCATACTCGGGGAGAACACTTCTTGATAATTTAGTGAGAGATCATCTTATAATGCTACCGTCAATCAAAGCAAGATAAGATGCATAAAAGGATAAACATCACATGCAAATCAATATAAGTGATATGATATGGTCATCATCATCTTGTGCTTCATGATCTCCATCTTGCGGCACCACCATGATCACCATCGTCACCGCTCGACACCTTGATCTCCATCGTAGCATCGTTGTCGTTTCGCCAATCTTATGCTTCTCGACTATCTCTACCGCTTAGTGATAAAGTAAAGCATTACGAGCGATTGCATTGCATACAATAAGCGACAACTATATGGCTCCTGCGATTGCCGATAACATCGGTTACAAAACATGATCATCTCATACAATAAAATATAGCATCACGTCTTGACCATATCACATCACAACATGCCTGCAAAAACAAGTTAGACGTCCTCTACTTTGTTGTTGCAAATTTTACGTGGCTGCTACGGGCTTAAGCAAGAACCAGTCTCACCACGCATCAAAACCACAACGATACTTCGTCAAATAGACTCCGTTTAACCTTCTCAAGGACGGGCGTAGCCACACTCAGTTCAACTAAAGTGAGAGAGACAGGCACCCACCGGTCACCTTTAAGCAACGAGTGCTCGTGGCGGTGAAACCAGTCTCGCGTAAGCGTCTGGCGTAATGTCGGTCAGGCGCTTCATCTCACAATACCGCTGAACCAAAGTATGACATGCTGGTAGGTAGTATGACTTGTATCGCCCACAACTCACTTGTGTTCTACTCGTGCAAAACATCAAACCATAAAAACCTAGGCTCATGTTGGGGAGCGAGTAATTTCAAAAATTTTCCTATGCACACGCAAGATCATGGTGATGTATAGCAACGAGAGGAGAGTGTTGTCTACGTACCCTCCTAGACCCAAGCGGAAGCGATCTGGCGTAGAGGAAGTAGTCGACGTTCTCCTCGCGATCCGACCGATCCGGCGCCGTTACTCCGGCGCCCGAGTTCTTGACACACGTACAGCTCGATGGCGTCCCTCGTACTCGATCCAGCCGAGTGTCGAGGAGAGTTTCACAAGACGACGGCGTGGTGACGATCTTGATGTTTCACGGCGCGCAGGCTTCGCCTAAGCTTCGCGACGGTATGACCGAGGTGGAATATGGTGGAGGGGGCACCGACACGGCTAAGGAGCGATCCAAAGATCAAACTTGTGTGTCCTAGGGTGCCCCCTGCCCCGTATATAAAGGAGGAGGGGGAGGCGGCCGGACTAGAGGAGGGGCGGGAGGAGTCCTACTCCCACCGGTAGTAGGACTCCCCCTTTCCTAGTTGGAATAGGATTGGGGGGGGGAAGAGGAAGGCGCCCCCCTCCCTGTCCTATTCGGACTGGGGGGGGGCCACCACCGGCCGGCCCTTCCTCTTCTCCTCGAGGCCCACCGAGGCCCATTTACCCCGGGGTTCGGTAACCTCCGGTACTCGGTAAATTCCTGTTTTCGCCGGAACCATTCGAACTCCAAACATGGGCTTCCAATATATCAATCTTTATGTCTCGACCATTCGAGACTCCTCGTCATGTCCGTGATCACATCCGGGACTCGAACTTCTTCGGTACATCAAAATACATAAACTCATAATAAGCATCATCGAAACCTTAAGCGTGCGGACCCTACGGTTCGAGAACAATGTAGACATGACCTAGAACTATTCTCGGTCAATAACCAATAGCGGGACCTGGATGCCCATATTGGTTCCTACATATTCTACGAAGATCTTTGTCGGTCGGACCGCATAACAACATCGTTGTTCCCTTTGTCATCGGTATGTTACTTGCCGAGATTCGATCGTCGGTATCCAATACCTAGTTCAATCTCGTTACGGCAAGTCTCTTTACTCGTTCCGTAATACATCATCTCACAACTAACTCATTAGTTGTAGTGCTTGCAAGGCTTGATGATGTGCATTACCGAGAGGGCCAGAGATACCTCTCCAGACAATCGGAGTGACAAAACCTAATCTCGAAATCGCCAACCCAACATCGCCTTTGGAGACACCTGTAGTACTCCTTTATAATCACCCGATTCGTTGTGGACGTTTGGTAGTACCCAAAGTGTTCCTCCGTAAGCGGAGTTGCATAATCTCATAGTTACGAGGAACATGTATAAGTTATGGATAAAAGCGGTAGCAACATACTAAGCGATCGTGTGCTAAGCTAATGGAATGGGTCATGTCAATCAGATCATTCTACTAATGATGTGACCTTGTTAATCAAATAACAACTCTTTGTTCATGGTCGGAAACATAACCATCTTTGATTAACAAGCTAGTCTAGTAGAGGCATACTAGTGACATCTTGTTCGTCTATACATTCACACATGTATCATGTTTCCGGTTAATACAATTCTAGCATGAATGATAAACATTTATCATGAAATAAGGAAATAAATAATAACTTTATTATTGCCTCTAGGGCATATTTCCTTCATCCGTTTAGTGTAAATCGTATCCGGTCTGCGATTTAGAATCGTCCGGATCGGTGTCAAAGCTTGCATCAACGTAACCGTTCACGATGAGCTCTTTGTCACCTCCATATCTGAGAAACATATCCTTAGTCCTTTCGGTATTTGGGATGTTCTTGACCGCTGTCGATGATCCTCTGGATTACTTTGGTACCTCCTGCTAAACTTATAGCAAGGCACATCAGGTCAGGTACCGAGCATTGCATACATGATAGAGCCTATGGCTGAAGCATAGGGAACATCTTTCATTTTCTCTCTATCTTCTGCGTGGTCGGGCATTG
>JAHHZJ010009926.1:0-28710 GCA_021437245.1 Aegilops speltoides
CCCTATGCCTCATCATAGGTTCTATAAAAATGCTATTATGTACGGACCTATTGTATACCTTGCGAATTTGGCAAGGGGTAAAAGTGATCTAAGTGATCCATCATTGGTAAATATCCTTATAAGGACTAAGGAGATGTTTCTCGATTGGAGGTGATAAAAGGTTTGTTGTAAAAATTACATCAAGTGCAAACTTTTACATTGATCGATGACTCTAAGTCTCCTTTGGATGCATATTGAAAGTGGGAGCAATTAGCTAGAGTAGCTCCGTGCGAGCATTGTGGACATAAAATATTTGCCATACGGATCCGAATGTGGACCGTTGGTAGCTTCTCTCACGGCAAAACATGATCCACCTTAGTACTCTTTGGGTGTTAATCACATGCGATGTGAACTGATTATTGACTCTAGTAAACCCTTTGGATGTTGGTCATGATGATGTGAACTATGGGTGTTAATCATATCTGAATGAATATTGGTGTTAAATCACATGGCGATGTGAACTAGATTATTGACTCTAGTGCAAGTGGGGCGAAAAATATGCCTAGAGGCAATAATAAAGTTATTATTTATTTCTTTATTTCATGATAAATGTTTATTATTCATGCTATAATTGTATTAACGGAAACATAATACATGTGTGAATAATGACAAACATAGTGTCACTAGTATGCCTCTACTTGACTACTCGTTTATGAGAGATGGTTATGTTTCCTAGCCATGGACAAAAGAGTTGTCATTTGATTAACGGGATCATATCATTAGGAGAATGATGTGATTGACTTGACCCATTCCGTTAGCAGCATTGATCGTTTAGTATGTTGCTATTGCTTTCCATGACTTTACATGTTCCGAACTATGAATTATGCAACTCCCATTTCGGAGGAAACTTTGGTACTACCAACGTCCTTGGGGGGTGATTATAAAGGGTACTACGGGGTTCTCGAAGGTACATTTGGTTGGAAGGATTATTTTGTCCTCCGGGTTAGGGAGGGTATCTCTGGCCCTCTGGTAATACTCATCACCTAAGCCTTGCAAGTGTAACTAATGAGTTAGTTATGAGATGATGTATTAGGACAGTAAAAGACTTGGGAGATTGAACTAGGTATTGGATCAACGATCAAATCTAGGCAAGTAAATCGATGACAAAGAACAAAATATATTGTTTGCGGTTTGCCGATAAAGATCTTTTAGAATATGGGAACCAATATGGGCATCAGGTCCCGCTTTGGTTATTGACCCGGAGGCGGTCCGGTCATGTCTATGTTCTCGAACCGTAGATCCTCCAAGGTTTGATGGGGTTATAATGAGTTTATGAGTTTTGATGTGAAGGGTTAGTCCCGGATGAGATCGGGCACATAAAGTCTCGAAATGGTCGAGGCGTAAAGATCGATATATTGGGGACTATAGGAGTTGGAAGGTTCAGTGATTGGGTATTTTTGTCTGGGAGATTAGAATTGCCGGGGAAATTGGGCCTTATTGGGCCTCGAAAGAGGGCTGCCTAGGGCGGCCGCCCTGCCCTAGTCGAATTGGGCTGGGGGAGGGGCCCCCCTCCTTCCTTCCCTTCTCTTTTCCCCTTCCTAGTCTCCTACCCCATTGAAGGATCCCTAGTTGGACTAGGAAGGGAATCCTACTCCCGGTGGGAGTAGGACTCCCCTATGGCGCCTCCTCCCTAGGCCGGCCTCCTCCTCCCTCCCTCCTTTTATCTCGGGGAGGGGCACCCCATAGACACACAAGTTGATCATTGATCGTTCCTTGCCTTCGTGCCCCCTCACGAATTAACCTCGGTCATATTGTAGCGGTGCTTGGGAAGCCCCTTGGAGAACATCAAGATCGTCCTGGCCCGTCGTCTTGTGGAACTCCCCCTCGGCGCCTCTGCTGGATCGGAGATGGTGCGTCATTGGGTTTTTGGATTAAAAAAAAAGGTTTGGGTTTAACCATAAAACCCCTTAAATTTAAAAATTTAAAAGGGGGTTTTGGGGGTTTAAAAGGGGCCCTTTAATTTAAATTTTTTAAAAAACCATTTTTAAAAAATTATTTGGAAAGGGGGGTTTTTTTTGGGTTTTAAAAAAAAAGGAAAACCAAAGGGAAAAGGGGGGTTTTAAGGAAATTTTCCGGGGGAAAGGTTTTGGGAAGGGTTTTTTTAAAGGTTTTTGGGGAAAAGGGGTTTTATTTTTTAAAAAGGGGCCCGGTGGGGGGGGGTTCGAAATTGGGCAGGGGAAAGGGGTTTTTCCCCCTTTTTTTCCCTTTTCCGGGGGGTTTTTTTGGGGGGAAAAGGGGCCCCCGGGGGGTTTTGGGCCCCCAAGGGGGCCTTTAAGGCCCCCCCTCCCCCTTCCTTTTCTTGGGGGGGGGGCCCCCCCCCCCTTTTTCTTTTCCCTTCCTTCCCCCCCCCCAAAGGATCCCTGGTTTTGGAGGGGCCTTTGGGGGGAAAATTAAGGCCCTCCTCCCTCCCGGCCTCCTTTCCCCTCCCCCTTTTCCCCCGGGGGGGGAAAAAAAATTTTTTTTTGGCCGGGGTAAAATTTCCACCCCCGGGGTTTTAATTTCCCCCCCGGGGAAATTAAGGCGTTTCCCCCCCCTTTTTTCCCCCTCCCCCCGGGGGGGGGGGTTTTTTCCTTTTTCCCCAAAACCCCAAAAGGGGAAAAAGGGGAGGGAGGACCCAAAAAAAAAAATTTTTTTTTTCCCCTTAAGGGAAGGAAAAACCCTTTTCCCCTTTTAAAAAACCCAAATTTTTCCTTTTTAAAAATTTTTCCTTTTTTTAAAAAAATTTTTAAAAAAAAACCCCCGGGGGGGCCCCAAACCGGAAAAAAAAAAAAACCTTATTGAAATTTAAAAAAATTTTTTCCCCTTTGAAAAAACCCCTTTTTTTTGGGCCCCAACCTTTAAAAAAAAGGGGAAAATTCCAAAACCAAAAAAAAATTTTTTAAAGAAAAAGAAAAGGGGGGGTTTCCCAAAATTTTTTTAAGGGTTTTTGGGAAAAAATTTTTTCCCCAAAACCCTTTTAAATTTTTTTGGCCTGGTTTGGGGAAAAGGAAAAATTTTTAAAAAATTACCGGGGGTTTTGGTAAAAAAAATTCCGGGTTTAAATCAAATTTTTCCCAAATGAATTTTTATTTAAATTATTGCCCCAAAAAAAACCCCCCCCGGGGGGGGGGCCCCCCCGGGGAATTTCTTTGGGGGTTTGGTTTTTTGGGGGGGCCCCCTTTTGGGCCCTTTTTTTTGGCCCGGGGTTTTTTCCCTTTTGGGGGGGCCCCCCCCAAAGCGGGAAACCCCCCCCGGAAAAACCCCCTTTGATTTTTTTGGGGGGGGGGGGCCCCCCCTTTGGGTTTTTTTGGGGGGGGGGTGCCGGGGGTTTGGGTTTTGGTTGGGGGGTTGGTTTTTGGGGCCCGGGGGGGCCCAACCCCCCCCCCCCGGGCCCCCCCCCTTGGGGTTTTTGGGGGGGCCCCCCCGGGGCCCCGGGGTTTGGGGGGGGGCCCGGGGAAAAGGGGGCCCCGGGGACCCGGCGGGGGGGGGCCCCCCCCCGGGCCCCCCCCCGGGCCATCTTAAAATTTCCCCTTTTTGGGTTCCCTTTCCCCAATTTGGTTGATCCGGGGGGGGAAAAAACCCCGGGCCCGGAAGAACCCGGCCCGGGGGGGGGGCCCCCGGAAAGGTTAATTTGGGTTTCCCCCGGGGGGGCCCGAAAACCCGGGGGGGCCCCCGGGGGGGGGAAACCCGGGGGGGTTTTTAAACCCCGGGGAAAACCCCTTTTTGGGCCGGGGGGGCCCCCAATTAAAGGGCGGTTTTTCCCTTGGGGTTTTTCCCCCCCAAAAAGGGGGGGGTTTTTGGGGAAAGAACTAATTAAAGGGAAATTTTTTAAAAGGGGTTTAAAGGCAAACCCTTGGGGGGATTTTAAAAAAAACCCTTAAAAGGGCTTTCCCAAAAAAAAACCCCGGGAAAAAAAAAATTTTAAAAGGGGGAATAAAAAAAAAAATTTTTTTAAAAAAATTTGGTTTCCCCGGGGGGGAAAAACAAAAAAATTCCCTTTGGAAATTTCTAAAAAAACTTTCCCCAAGGGAAAAATTTAAAATTTTTTGGGCCCCTTTTTTAAAGGAAGGGGAAAAAAAAAGGGGTGGAAAAAATTTAAAATTTTTGGGGTTTTTAAACCTTTAAAATTTTTTAAAAAAATGGAAAAACCCCCAAAATTTCCCAAAACCTTTTTTTTCCAAATTTTCCCCTTTTTGGAAAAAAAATTTTCCCCCGGGGAAAAGGGAAAAAAAAAAAAACCCCCCCAAATTTTCTAAATTTATAAAAATCCTAAAGGTCAAATTTAAAAACCTTTTTAAAACCAATTTTCCCCAATTTCCGCCTTTCCTTAAAACCCCCTTTTTTTTTCCAAAAAAAACCTTTTAAAGGAGGCCAAAAAAATTTTTTTTAAAACCCCTTTAAAAATTTCCTTAAAAATTTTTATTAAAAAAAATTTTAATTTAAAAAACTTAAAATTTTTTTTTAAAGGGTTTTTAAGTTGTTCGGGCCCGGGAAATTTTTTAAAGGAAAAAACCCACTTTTTTAAAAAAAAAAATTTTAAAAAAAAAAAATTTTTGGGGAAAAAATTAAAATTTTCCGGAAAAATTTTTTTTTTAAATTTTAAAAGGCCTTTGGTGCCCAAAAAAACCCCAATTAAAAAAACCCCTTTTTTCCCAAAAAAAAAAAATTAAAAAGAAAGCCTTTTTTCGGAAAAAAACCCTTTTGGCCCCTTTTTTTAAAAAAAACCCCCCCAAAAATTTAAAAACCTAAAGAAAAAATTTTTAAATTTTTTGGGGTTTAAAATTTTTTAAAACCTAACCAGGTTTAATTTTAAACCTTTTTTTTCAATTTTTTTTGGACCCCCTTTGGCCCCGGGGAATCCTAAAAACCCCAAGGGTTTCAAAAAGGGGTTTTTTTAAAAAATTTTTTGGGGAAAAAAACCCCCCCCCCTTTTTTCTTTTTTTAAAAAGGAAAAACCCTTTTGGGGGGGGGCCTTTTTTCCCCCCAAAAAGGGGAACCGGGCCCCTTTTTGGGGGGGGGAAAACATTTTAAAAGGGGCCCCCAAAGGGGGGTTTTTTTTTTTTCAAAAAGTGGGGGTTTTTTTCCCCCCAAACAACCTCCTGCGGAAAAAAACCCCGGGGGGGTAAGGGGAAAAGGGCCCGGGGGAAACCCCGGGGGGGGCCCCCCCCCCAAAAGGGTTTTAAGGGGGGGAAAAAAAGGGAAACCCGGGGGGGTTTCCCCGGGTCCGGGGGGGGGGGGGGGGAAGGGGGGGGCCCCGGGGTTTTTTTTTTTGGGGGGCCCCTTTTTTTCCCGGCCCTTAACCCAAAAAAAACGGGGGGCCCAAAAAATTCCCCCCGGGGGTTTTTTTTTTTTAAAAAAAAATTGGGTTTTTCCAGGTTTGGGTTTTTTTGGGCCCCCAAAAAAAAAGGGGGCCCCTTTCCCGGGGCCCCGGGGCCCCCCCCCCTTAAGGCTCCTTTCCGGGGTTTTTTTTTTTTTTGGGGCCGGGTTTGGCCGGCTTCCCCCCTTTTTGGGGCCCCAAAAAAAACCCCCCGGACCCCCCGGGCCCGGGGCCCCAAAGGAGCCCCGGCCCCCAATCCCCCCCCGGGGAAGGGCCAATTTCCCCCCTCCCTTTTCCCCCCCCCATTTGGGGCCCCCCCTTTTTTATAAAACCCCCCCCCCTCCCCTTTTTTTTGGGGGGGCCTTGGGCCCCCAAAAGGTTTTCCCCCGGTTCCCCCGGGGTTTTTTTTCCGGTTTTTTTTCCCTCCCCTTTGGGGGAAAAATTTTTTTTAAGGTAATTTTTGGGGGGGTTTTTGGTTTTGGGGTTTTTTGGCCTTTTGGAATTGGTTCATTGGTTTAAAAAAAAGAAATTTTTCTTTTTTTGGCCCGGCCAAAAATTTATGTTTTGGGAAACCTTGTGGGCCCCTTTTTCCCAATTTGGGAATTAATTTTTTTTTTTTTTTTGTTCCAAAATTTTTTTTTAAATTCCCCTTTTTTTTTTTTTAAAAAAAATTTTGCCCTTTTTTTTGGGGTTTTTTCCCCCCCTTTTTTTCCCCTTTTAATTTTTTAAAAATTTTTTTTTAAATTTGGGCCCTTTAAAAGGGTTGGTTTTTCCCGGGTTTGTTTTAAAAAATTTTTTCCCTTGGAAACCTTTAAAAGGGGTTTTTTTTTTAAATGGAAATTTCTCCCTTAAAATTTTTTTTTTGGGGGTTTTTTTTTTTTGGGCCAACCAAGGGGGGGCCCTTTTTTTGGGCCCGCCCCCTTTATTTCCCCAAACCTTTAAAAATTTTGGGGGTTTTTTTTTTTTAAAAGAAAGGCCCAAAAAAAAAACCCCAAAGGACCCCTTTTTTTCCTTTTGGGAATTTTTTGGGGGGCCGGGAAAAATTTTTCCCAAAATTTAAATTTTTGGGGAAAATTTCCCAATTTTTTGGGGTTTGGGGAAAAAAAAAATTTTTAAAAAGGAGGTTCCCCACCTTTTTTTGGGGTTTTGGGGGGTTTTTTGGGGCCAAAAAAAAACCCCCTAATTTTCTTAAAAGGTTTAAAAAACCCTTTGGGTTTTTTAAAAAATTTTTCCTTTTTTTTTTTCCCCAAAAAAACCCTTTTCCTTTTTGGGGTTTAAATTTTTCCTTTTTGGGTTTTGGGGGATTAGGTTTAAAAAAAAGGAAATTTAAAAATTTTCCTTTTTTTTTCCCCTTTTTTTTAAAACCCCTTTTTTAAAAAATTTTTTAAATTGAAGGGTTTTTTTTTTTTTAAAAAGGGTTTTTTGGGGGGGGCTATGGTTTATTTGGGGGGAAAGGAATGGTTTTTTTTAATTTTTTTTTAAAATTCCAAAAAATTTTTTTTTTTTTAAAATTTTGGGTTTTTTTTTCCCCTAAAAAAAAATTTTTTTTTGGGGGGGTTTCAAATTTCTATTTTAAGGGTTTTTTTTTTTTTTTAGGGAAAAAAAGGTTTTAAAGGGTTTTCGTTTTTCCAAATTTTTCAAAAAAAAAAATTTAATTTCCGGGAAAATTAAATTTTTTCCTTTAAATTTTTTTAAGGTTTTTTAAAATTTTTTTTTTTTTTTGGGGCCCCCCCCTTTTTTTTTTTTTTTAAAAACCAAAAAAAAAAGGAGTTTCCAAACCCAAAAAAAAAACCCCAATAAAGGGGTTTTTGGGGTTTTTAAAAAAACCCCTTTGAAAGGGAAGGAAAAAAGGAAAAATTTTTTGGGGCCTCAATGGGGGCCCAAAGGAGGGGGTTTTGGCTTTTGGTTTTGGGGGGGCCCCGGGGCCCTTTTGAATTTTCCCCCAAAAGGGGGGGAACCAAACCTTTTCCCGGGTTTTTTAAATTCAAAACCAAAAGGGAAGGGAAAAAAATTTTAAAAAAAAAAAAATTCCCTTTTTTGGGGGAAAAAAATTTTTTTAAATTGGGCCCGGGCCCCCAAAGGGTTTGGGGTTTCCCCCGGCATTTTTAAAATTTTTTTTAAAAATTTTTCCCCAATTTTTTTTAAAAAAAAAAAATTTTGGGTTTTAAAATAAAAAAATTTTTTTTTTCCCCCCCCCTTTTTTAAAATTTTTTAGGGTTTTAAAAACCCCCGGGTTAAATTTTTCCCCCTTTTTTTTAAAAAATTTTTTTCCCTTGGAAAAAACCCCGGGGTTCCCCTTTAATCATTTTATTCCCCCCAAAAAAAACCCCGGTTTTTTTTTTGGTTGGCGGGAAGAACCCCCCTTTATTTTTTGGGGGGCCTTTTTGGTTGGGTTTTCCCCCAAAAAGCCCCCGGGGCCCCCCCAAAATTTTTTTCCAAAGAAAAAAAAATTTTTTTTTCCCCCCTTTTAAAAAAGGTTAAAATTTTCCCCCCAGGGAAAAGTTTTTCCCCCGGGGGTTTTCAATTAAAAAACCCCGGCCCCGGCATTCCCCCCACCAAAAGGGTTTTAAACCGGCCCCCCCTCAAAAAAAAAAACCTTCAAAAATTGGGGAATTTTAATTTCCCCTTTGGGGTTTTAAAAACCCAAAAGGAAAGGGTTTGGGGGGTTAACCCGGAAAGGGGGGAAAAAGGGCCGGAAAACCCCCTTTTAAAAGTATATGGCCAACCACCCTTTTTCCCTTTAAAAGGCCACCAATCCCTAAAAATTTTTTAAAAAATTTTTTGGGGCCTTTTTTCCCCGGTCCCGGTTTGGGGGGGGAAGGGGGGAAAAAAGGGAAACCGGCCTTGGTTTGAAAGGTGGGCCCCCGGGAAAAATTCCCCCCAAAGGGGGGGCCCAAAAGGGGGGGAAGGGTTAGGGGGGGGGTTTTTGGCCTCCCCCCGGGGGGGGGGGGAGGGGGGGAAAAAAATTTTTTTAAAAAAGGGGTTTTTAATTTCCTTTGGGTAAATTTTTAAAAGGGGGAATTGGGCCGGGGGGGGGTTTTTTTAAAAAAAAAGGGGGCCCCGGGGGTTTTTAAAAAATTTTTTAAAAATAAATTTTTTTTTTTTAAATTTAAAAATTTTAAAAAGGGGAATTTTTAAAAACTTAACCGGGCCCTTTAAAAATTTTTCCTTTTTTTTTTTTAAAGGTTTTTTCCCCTTTGGGGTTTTTTGGAAAAACCCTTTGGGGGAATTTGGGTTCCAGAATTTTGGAAAGGGTTGGTTTAATTTTTATTTTTTTCCCCTTTTAAAAAAAATTTTAAATCCTTTAAAGGGGTTTAACCAAAAAATTTTTGGGGTGATTTTTGGGCCCTTTGGGGGTTTTGGATTCTTTTGGATTGGTTTTCCTCGAGGGAAAAACCCCCCAAAAAATTTTTTTAAGCCTTTCCTTAAAAAGGAAAATTTAAGGGTTTTTAAAAGGGGTTTAAATTGGTTTGGGGAAAAATTTTTTCTTAAAAATTTTGAATCCCCAAAAAAAAGGGGGGGTTTTTTATTTGGGTTTAAAGTTTGATTTAAAAGGGTTTTTAAAAAAAAAGGGGGGGGGGAAATTGGCCGAGAAAAATTTTGGGTTTTATTTTTTCCCCTTTTTTTGGAAAAATTTTTTTAAATTTTTTAAAAAATTGGGTTTGGGGGGGAAAAAGGGGGGCCGGGAAAGGGGGCCCCCGGAAATTTGGGACAAAAGGGGGGGGTTTTTTTTTTTTTTTGGGGGAAGGGAAGGGGGGTTTTAAACCCCCGGGGGGGAAACCCCCCTTTCCCCAAAAAGGGGGGGCCCCTTTCCCCCCCCTCCCCTTTTTTGGGGGGGCCCCCCAAATTTTCCCCCTTTTTAAAGGGGGGGTTTTTTCCCCAAAAACCAAACCCCAAACCCCAAAGGAAACTCAATTTTTGGGGGGGCCCCCCAAATTCCCCGGGAAGGGCCCCCTTGGTTTGGAAAGGTCCATTAAAACCCCAAAGGGGTTTCCCCTTTTTCCCCCAATTTTGGGGGAATTCCCTTAAAGGGCGGAAAGGGAACCATTTCCCCCTTTTTTTTTGGGGCCGATTTAAAGGGTTGGGGTTTTCCGCCCGGGGGGAATTCGTGGGGGCCCTTTCCCCCCCGGGGGGAAAAAAACCGGGGGCCAAAAAAAAGGGGGGAAGGGAAAAGGTGGAAGGGGGGGGGGGGGGGGGGGGGGGGAAAGGGGGAAAGGGGGGGGGGGGGGGGGGTTTTTCCCAAAGGGGGGGAGGGGGGAAAGGGGGCCACCCTTTTTGGGACCGGGGGAAAAAAGTTCCTTGACCCTTAAAAGGGATTTGGTTCCCCCCCAAAAAAGGAATTTAAATTGGGGAAATGTTTAGGGAAACGGTTGGGGGAAAAAACCCTTTCTTTGGGGGGTTTTTCCCTTTTTAATTTTTTCCAATTTTAAATTTGGGGGAAAAAATTCCGGGGGAAAAACCCTTTGGTTAAAAAAATTTTTTTTAAAAAAGGTTGGGGTTGGGGTTGGGTTTTTTTTTTTTTAGGGAATTTGGGAAATTAAAAAACAAAAAAACAATTTGAAAATTTAAAAATTTTAAAATTTGGGAAAAAAAAAATTAAAAAAAAGTTTTGGGGAAATTTTGAGGGAAATTTTTTTTTTTTAATTTGGCCCCCAAAAACCCCCAAAAGGGGAAACAAAAAGGGGGTCCCTTTTTTTTAAAAATGGGCCTTTTTTTTTTGGGGTTTTTTTTGGGGGTTTCCTTTAAAAGGGGCCCTTCCCAAAAAAACCCTTAAACCTTGGGGCCAAAAAGGGGTTTTTAAAGGGGGTTTTTTTTTTTGGGGGGGGTTTTAAAAAAAAAAAAAAAAAAGGGTTTTTAAAACCCAAAAATTTGGGGAAAATTTTTAAGAAGGGCCCAAAAATTTTTTGGGGAAAAGGGGAGGTTTTTTGAGGGGAAAAAAGGGGGGAAAACCCCAAATTGGGAAAAAAAATTAGTTTGGGGAAAAAAATTAAAAGGGAAAATTTTTAAAAAATTTTTTTAAACCCGGGAAGTTTGGGGTAAAACCCCGGGATGGTTAATTTTAAACCCGTTTTGAAAGGGAAAAAACCCCAAAAAGGGGGGCCGAAAGCAAAATGGGGGGGAAAAAGGGGGTTTTTAAGGCCAAAGTTGGAAAGGGAATTTGGATTTTAAAAGGGGGGTTTTTTAAAAAAAAATTTTTTTTTCAAAAATTTTTAAAGGGCCCCCGGGGTTTAAATTGGTTTCCCCTTTTGGCTTTTAAAAAGGGGGTTGGGAAAATTTATTTAAAATTTGGGAAAAGGGATTTAAAAATTCAAAGGAATTTTTGGGAAAGGGGAAAAAAGGGGTTTGAAAAAACCAAAGGGCCCCAAAGTTAAAAAAAAAGGGGTTTTTTTTGGAATTTTGGGGTTTTTTTTGGGGGGGTTTTTTTAAAAAAAGGGGGGCCTTTTTTTAAAAAAAATTTTTTTGGGGGGAAAAAAAAAATAAAATTTTTTAAAAAAGGGTTTTAAAAAATTTTTTAAAAAACCTTAAAAAAAAGGGGGGAAAAAAAATTTTAAAAAAAATTTAAAAGGAAAAAATTTTGAAAAGGTTAAAAGGATAAAGGAAAGGGGTTTTGCCCGGGAAAAAAAATGGAAAATTTCCCCAAAAAAGGGAAAAGGAAAAAAAAGGGTTTTTTATTTAAAAAAAAATTTAATTAAATTTTAAATTTTTTTTAAAAAAATTTTTTTTTAGAAAAATTTTTTAAAAAAATTTTTTGGGCCAAAAAAAAAGGGTTTTTTCCCCCAAAAGGTTTTTTAAAATTTGGGGTTTTTCCTTAAAAATGGTTTTTTTAAAGGGGCCCCTTTTGGGTTTTTTTAAACCCCTTAAAAAAATTTTTTTTTTTTTGGTTTAAAAAACCTTTTTAAAAACCAAACCCCGGGGGGGTGCTTTTTAAAAAAAAGGGTTTTAAAAATTTTTGGGTTTGGGTTCCTTTGGGGGTTTTGGTTTTTTTAAAAAGGGGGAACGGGGAAAATTTTTTCCCCCTTTTGGGGGAAAAATTTTGGTTAAAAATTTTTTTGGGGGAAAATTTGGGGGTTTTAAAGGGGGTTTTTAGGTTTGAAAAAAATTTGGGGTTTAAAAAAAAGGGGAAAATTTTTTAACAAAAAATTTTCCCTTTTGCAATTCCCTTTTAAAAAATTAAAAAAAAGGGGGAAAAAAAAAGGGGGAAAAAATTTTTTCCGGTTTGGGGGCCTTTTTTTTGGGGAATTCCCAAGTTTTGGGGGAACCCCCCCAAAGGGGTTTTAAAAACCCGGGGCCCCCCAAAAGGGGAAAGAAAACCCTTTCCCAATCTTTGGGCCCCCCCCAAAAATTTTGGTTTTAAAAAGGGGGCCCCAAAAAACCCCCAAAAACCCCCCCCAAAAAATTAAAATTTTGGGGGCCCCTCCCCGGGTTTTGGGGAAAAACCCTTTTTTCCCTTTAAATTTTTTAAAAAAAATTTTAAATTTGGCTTGGGGGGAAAAATTAAGTTTAAAATTTTGGGGGCAAAAAAAAGGGTGGGGGGCCTTGAAATTAAAAAGGGGGTAGTTTTTTCCGGGTTTTAAAAAGGGGGGGGGGTTTTTGTAAAAAAAGGGGTTAAAATTTTCCCAAAAAAAATTTAAACCCTTGGCCAAAAACAAATCAACCGGGGGTTTTTGGGGGGAAAAATTTTCGGTGGGTTTTTGGGAAGGGTTTTTTGGGGGGGCCAATTTTTTGGGGGGGGTGAAAGGTTTAAAAGGGCCTTTTCCCAAAAAGGGGGGGGGAAAAAAAACCCTTTGGGGGGTTTGGGGGGGTTTTGGGGGTTTGGGGTTTTGGGGGTTTTGGGGATTTTTGGGTTGGGGAAGGGAAAAATTTTAAAACCCCTTTTTGACCCAAAATTATTAAAACCCCCCTTTTTTAATATTGGCTTTCCTATGGACTCAATGTGATCTTGGATCACTAAACCAAAATGGAGTCTTGAGCTTACCCCTTTTTTTTTTGGGCCCCCTTTTCCTTTTCCCCAAAATTTTTTTAAAAAATTTAAAAATTTCCCCAAAAAAGTTTTTAATTAAAAAAACCAGGGAAAATTTTTTTTTAAACGATCAAATCTCGGGAAAAAACCCCAAAAAGGGAACAACGTATGTTGTTTGCGGTTTGACCAAAAATTTGTAGAATATGTAGGAACCAATATGGGCATCCGGCCCTTTGGTTTTCCGGGCGTGTCCCTTTTTAATTTTTAACCGGGCCCCAAATTTTTAAAAATTTTTTTTTATTTTTTAAAGGGTTGGGGGGTTAAAAGAGGAGGGGGGCAAAAAATTTTTTTAAAAATTTTTAAAAAGGGGGGGGGGGGGGGCCCCAAAGGGGGGCCCCCAAGAAAATTTTTTTTTGGGGGGGGAAAGGAAAGGGGGGCCCGCCCCCCCCCCGGGGGGGGGGCCCCCCTTTCCTTTTCCCCCCCCCCTTCCTTCCCCCCCAAAAAGGGGGGGAAAAATTTGGGGGGTTTCCCCCCCCAAGCCCCCCCCGGGGGCCCCTCCTCCCCCCCCTTTTATTTGGGGGGGGGGCCCCCAAACAAAATTTTTAAGGTTCCTTTTTGGGGGGGCCCCCCCCCCCCCAATTTTGGGGGGAAAAGGGGAAAAAAAAAATTTCCTGCCCCCTTTTTTCCCCCCCCCCTGGGGGGAAGGGGGTGTTTTCCCCCGTGTGGGAAGGGGAAAGGGGGGGGGGGGGGGGGGCCCCCCCTTTTTCCCCTTTTTTGGGGGGGAAAAACCCCCCTCCCTTTGTTTTCCCCCCTTTTCGTTTGGGTAAGGTTTTTTAAAACCCCCCGGGCCGGGGTTTTTTTTGTTGTTTTTAAAAAAAATTGGGGGGGAAAAAACCCTTCCCCCCCTTTTTTGGGGGTTTTTGGGAAGGGCGGCCGGACCCCGGGCTTTTTGGGGGTTTTTCCCCGGGTTTTTTGGGGTGGCGGGGGTTGTCTTCTCCCCTTTTTGGGGGGCTTCCCCGGCCTTTTAAGGTTAAACGAGTCTATTGACAAACTATCGTTGTGGTTTTGATTAGGAAGAAGGTTTTTAACCCTTAAACCCAAAAAACCAACAAAAAGGGGGGCCTTTTTTTTGGGGCGGGGTTTGTTGTGATTGGTTGGCGGGGATTTTTATTTTATTTAATGGGGTTTTGTTTTAAAAAAAAAAATTTTGGTTTTTTTTTTAAAAAAAAAAAATTTTTTTTTCCTTTAATTTTAAAAAAGAATAGAAGGGTAAAACCTAAAATTTTGGGGGGGGGGGGCCGGTGGGTTGGTATGGGGTTTGGGGAAAAAAAAGATGATGGGAAATTAAATTTTTTTTTTGTTTTTTTTATTTTTTCTTTTTGGGGTTTTTAAATTTAAATTTTAAAAAATTAAAAGTGTTCTCCCCCCTTCCAAATTTTAAAAACCCCGTGATGATGGGGGAAACCCCCCCGGGGGGTTTTCCCCAAAAAGGGTTAAACTTGGCCCCAAAAAAAAAAAGGGGGGGGCGGGGAAATTTAGGAAATAACAAATAATGTTTCCCAAAAACCCCCCCTTTGGGGGTTTGGTTTATTTGGTTTTAATTTTAAGGAAAGGGGAAAAAAATTTTTTTAAATAATTTTAAAAAAATTTTATAAATTTTAAATTAATTTTTTTTTTTTTTTGGGGGTTCTTTTTTTTTGGTTTTTTTTTTAAAAAAAGGGAAAAGATGGTGGAAAAAAGGGGGGTTTTTTTTCCTTTCCTGGAAATTTTTGGAAGCACCCGGGGGCCGAACTTTTTGATTTGGGAAAAAACCTGGCGAAAATTTTTTTTTTTTCCCTTTTGGTTAAACCGGGTTTAATTTTTTTGGGGGGGGGTTTTTCCTTAATTAAATTTTAAAAACCGGTTGAGAGATAAATTCCCAAAATTTTAAAAAGGGGGAGAATAGTTAAATGGGAAAAATTTTTGGGGAAAATAACCCTTTTTTTAAATTTCCCAAATTTTTTAAAATTTTTCAACCCAACCCCCAAACCCCAAAAAAAAAAGGGAAGGGAAAAAAAGGAGCTCTTAAATTTTGGCCCGGGGGAAAAAAGAAAAAATTTTGGGAAAAAATTTTAAAAAAGGAAGGGAAAGGGAAAAAGGGAATTAAAAAGAACGGCAAGCAAGTTCTTTAAAAAAAACCCAAGTCTAGACCTAAGCCTGGGCCGAGTGCTTCTTGGGGAGTCCTTTGGGGGGAACCCCCAAATTTTGGGGGAAAAAGGAAGGGGAAAAAAAAAATTTTTAAAATTTTTTTTTTACTAAAAGGGGGCCCAAATTTAATCTGGTTAATTTAATATTTAATTCAAAGGGGGGAAAAAAAAACCCCCAAGGGGGGTTCCCGGGGGCCCAAAGTAAGGGTGGCGGTTTCCCCCTTTTTGGGTTTTTAAATAAATTTAATTTTTTTGGGGGGGAAAAAATTTTTTTTTTTGGAGGCGGGGTTTTTTAAATTTAAAAAAAATTTTTTTTTTTAAAATTTTTTTTTTGGGGGGTTTTTATTTTAATTTTTAAAAGGGGTTTTTTTTTTAAAAAAAAGAAAATTTTGATAATGAATTTTTTTCCTTTGGTTTTTTAAATTTAAAAACCCAAAAATTTAAATTTTTAAACCTTTTAAAAATTTTTAAAGGGGGGGAAAAAACCCGGTTTTTGGAAAAAATTTTTAAAATTCCCAAAATGTTTGGGCCCTTTTTTTTTCCCTTTTAATTTTTCCCCGGGGGAATTTTTAAAAAAAATTTTAAAAAAAAAATTAAAAAATTTAAAATTAAAAAAATTTTTAAAAAAATAAATTTTAAAGAAAAAGTTTTAAAATTTGGGGAAAATTTTTTTTGAATTTGGGTTTAATTTGAAACCCGCCCAAAATTTCCCCTTGGGCCCCCTTTTTTTGGGTTTTCCCTTTTTAATTTTAATAATTTTTTTTCTTTAAAGGGGGTTTTTTAAAGGGGGGGGCCCCAAAATTTGGGGGAAGAAAATTTTTGGCCCAAAAAATTTGGCCCTTTTTTTGGGGGAAAAGGTTAAGGAAAACCCAAAAATTCCAAAAACCAAAAGGGGTTTAAAAAAAAGGGGCCCCTTTTTCCAAAAAAACCTTTCAAAAGAATTTTCCCGGAAAAGGGGGAAAAGTAGTGGGGAAAAGGGAAAAGGAAAAAATTAAAAATTTTTTTTTTTAAAAAATCATTTTTTTTAAAAAATTTTAAAATTTGGAAGGAAAAAAGGTTCCTTTTTTCCCCCTTTAATTTTTAAAAAATGGTTTTTTCCCCTTTAAAAGGGGTTTTTTTTAACCAAGGGGTTTTTTGGGGGTTTTAAAGCCCCTTTTCCAAAAGCAAATTTTTTTTGGTTTTTTTTTTCCCTTTTGGGGTTTTTTTTAAAACCCTTTTTTTTTGGGGGGGGTTGGGAAAATTTAAAAAAAATTAAAAAATTTTTGGGTTTTAAATTTTTTTCCCCAAAAAAGGGTTCCGGCCCCTTTTTTTTGGTTGCCCAAAAATCCCAAAAAATTAGGGGGGTTTTCCCCGAAAGGTTTTGGGGGGGTTTTTTTTTGGGTTTCGAAAAAAAAAAAAAGGGGGGAAAATTTTTTTTTTTGCCAAAAAAGGGGGAAATTTGGGAATTGGGGGGGGGGGGGTTTTTTTGGGTAAAAGGGGAAAGGTTGGGGTTTTAAGGGGTTTGGGAAAATTATTTTTATTTGGGGGGAAAAAAGGGGGGGGGCCCCAAAAGGGGGGAAAGGGGGGTTTTTTTTTTCCCCCCTTTTCCCCCAAAAAGGGGAAGGGCCCCCCGGGGGGAACCCCCCCTTTGGGCCCCGGGGGGGGGGGGGCCCCCCCCTTTTTCCCCGGGGGGGAAAGGAAAAAGGGGCCCCTTTTCCTTCCCTTCCTTCCCCCCCCCAAAAAATTTTTTCCCCCCAAGGGCCCCCCCTTTAAACCCCGGGGCCCCCCCCCCCTTTTAAAAGGGAAGGGCCCCAAAAAGGGGCCCTTGGACTTCCTTGGCCCGGGGGCCCCCTTTTTGGGGTTTTGGGGGGGGCCCCTTCCCCTTTTGGGGCCCCTTTTCCCCCCTTGGGAAAACCCCCCCCCCCCGGGGGGGGGGTTAAGGTTTTTTTTCCCCCGGGGGAAAGGGGGGGTTTTTGGTTTGGGGGAAAACCCCTTTTTTGGGGGATTTCCCCCCTCCAGGGTTTTTTCCCCTTTTTGGGCCCCCCCTTTTTCCCTTTTTTTCCCCCCCTTTACCCTTTTTTGGGTTTGGGGGGGTTTCCCCAATTTAGTTGGGGGTTAAATCCCCCCAAAATTAAAAGGGTTAGGGAAAAAGGGGGGGCCAATTAAGGGTTTTGGCAATTTTTAAAACCCCAAAAAGGGGGGGTTTTGTTTTCCCCTTTTTGTTTTTTGGGGGGAAAATTTTGGGAGGAATTTTTTTTTTTTTTGGGGGGGGTTTTTGGTTTGGCCTTTTGGGAAAAAAAACCAAATTGGGTTTTTAACCCGGGGGATTTTAAAGGAATGGGGCGTGGGAAATTTTTTTAAAAATTTTTGGGGGGTTTTTGGGGGGGGGGTTTGGGTTTTAAAGAAAAAGGTTGGTTTTTTTTTTTAAAGGGGGGCTTTAAAAGTTTAATTTGGGGGGGGGAAAAAAAAATTTGGGTTTTTTGGGGGAATTAAAAAAAGTTAAAGGCCCAAAAACCCCTTTTTTTTTTTCCTTTTTTAAAAATTTTTTTGGGGAAAAATTTTTTTTCCCCAAGAAAAAGGGGGCCCCCAAAAAGGGGTGGGGCCCCTTGGGGTTTGGAAAAAAACCCCCCAAAAAACCCCCTTTTGGGAAATTTTGGTTTTTTTGGGGTTGGATCCTTGGGGAGGGGTTTCCGGGTGGGTTTTAATAATAAATAAAAAGAATTTAAATTTTAAAAATTTTCCCTAAATTTGGGTTTTTTGTTTTTAAAACCCTTTTGGAAAGGGTTTTTTTGTTTTTAAAAAATTTAAAAATTTTGGGAAAAATTTTTGGGGAAAACCAAGTTTTTTTCTTTGTTGGGAAAAAATTGGTTTTGGGGGTTGGTTTTTTAATCCCAAAGGGGAAAGGGAAAAAATTACAATTTTTTGGGGTTTCCCCGGGGGGTTTAAAGGGGGGTTGGGTTTTGGGGGGGGGGGCCCCCGGGGCAAAGGAAATTAAATTTTTAATTGGTTTTCCGGAAAAAGGGGGTTTCCCGGGGCCCCCAAAAAAATTGAAATTTTTAAAAATTTTTTTTGAATTTTCCAAAAGAAAGGAAAAGGGGAAAAACTTTTAAAAAAAAAAGGGCCCTTTACTTGGGGGTTTTTTGGGGGGTTCAATTTTAAAAAACCCACCAATTTAAAAAGGGAAAAAAAAAAGGGAATTAAAAGGGGTTTTTCCGGGAAAAATTGGGATTAAAAAGGGAAGGGTTTCAAGGGGGCCCAAAAACTTTAAAAAAGGGGAAAGGGAAGGAAGGGGGCCAAAAAAAGGAAAATTGTTTTGGGAAAAACCCAAAGGGGAAACCCTTTTTGGGCTTTTTAAAATTTTTTTGGGCCCCCGGGGATTTGGGGGAAAAAAAAGGGGAAAAATTTGGGGGAAAATTTTTTGGGTTTTTTTTTTAATTTTCCCTTGGAAATTTTTAAATTTAAAAAGGGGGGGGAACAAACCAAAAGGGGGTTTGGGTTTTTGGGGGGGAAAAAATCAAAGGGGTTTTTCCCTTTTTAAAACCCTTTTAAGGGGGAAAAATTTTTTTTGGTGGCCCGGGGAAAAATTTATTTGTTTAATAAAGGTTTTTTAAAAAGGAAAATTTTTTTTTTTTTTTTTTTAAAACCCCTTAAAAATTTTTTTTTTGGAAATTTGATTTAAAATTTAAATTTAACCCCTTCAAGGGAAAATTAAACCCTTTTTGGTTAAGGGGGGTTTTTTGGTTTAAACCTTGAAAATTTTTTTTTGGGGGGTTATTTTTTCCACCTTCCCGGGGGGAAGGGAAAAACCCTTTTTAAAAATGGAAAAAAAATTTTAAAAATTTAAAAGGGAAAAAATAAAAAAATTTTTTCCGGGTTTTTTTAAAATTTTGGGGTTTTTTGGGAATTTGGGAAAATTTCAATTTAAAAAAAAAAAAAAAAATTTGGGGTTTAAAAATTTTTAAAAAAATTAAATTTTTCCTTTTTTAAAAATTTTTGGGGTTTATTTTAAAAAACCCCCCAAAAAATTTTCCCCCGGAAAGGGCCCTTTTTGGGTTTAAAAACCAAATTGGTTTTAAATTTTGGGGTTTTGTTTTGGAAAAGTTTTTTGGGGCTCCCCCGAATTTCCCTTAAAGGAAACCCCAAAAATTTTGGGACACCTTTTAAAAAAAAACCGTTGCCCAAAAATTTTTAAAGGGGTTTTTAAAAATTTTAAAAATGAACCCAAAGGGAAAATTGTTCCTTTTTTAAAAAAGGGTTTTTTTCCCCAACCCAAAATTTGGGAAAAATTTTTTCGAAAAAAAAAAGGGGGGAAAAAAAATTTTTAAAAATTTTTTTGGAAAGTTTTTCCCAAAAAAACAAAAAAAATTGGGAAGGATTTTAAAAAAAAAAAAATTTTGGGAACCTGGAAAAAAAATTGGCCTTTTTTAAAAGGAACAAAAAACAAGGGAACCTTAAAAAAGGGGGGGGGTTTTTAAAATGGTTAGGCCAAAGGTTTAAAAAATTTTAAAAAAAGGGGTTTTAATTTCCCGGAAAAATTGGCCTTTTTAAAAAATGAAATTTGGGGAAAGGGGGTTTTTTTTGGGGGGAAAAAAATTTAAGGGATTAAAAAGGTTTTCCCCAAAAGGTTTAAAAGTTAACCAAAAAATTGGCCCTTTAAGTTTAAATTTGGAAAAATTTAAAAAAATTTTAAAAATTTTTAAGGTTTTAAAAGGGGGGAAAAAAAAGGGGGGGGGGCCCCCATTTTAAATGGGAAAATTTTGGAAAAAAGGGATATTAATAAAATTTTTTAAAAATTTTGGGGCCCTTTTTTAAAAAAAAGGGGAAAAAGGGAAAAATTTTTAAAAGTTTTAAAAATTTTAAAAATTCAAAAGGATAAAGGAAAAAATTTTGGTTTTTTAAAAAGGGGGTTGAAAGGTAATTTGGGCCCAAAAAAAAAAATAAAGGGGTTTTCTTTCCAAAGGTTACCTTGGAAAAATTTTGGAAAAAAGGGGGAAAAAAAGGGTTTTGGGGTTTCCAAAAAGGGGGGGAAACCTTTCCCCTTTAAAAAGGGAAAAAAAAGGTTTAAATTTTTTTATTTTAAAACTTTTAAAGGAAAATTTTGGCCGCTTTAAAAGGGGGAGGCCAAATTTGGGGGAAAACAGGGGAAGGGGGGGGAAAAAAAATTTTTCCGGGGGGAAAAAAAGGGAAAAAGGGGGGTTAATGAAGGGTTTAAAAGGGAATTTAAATCCGGGCCAACCGTTTTGGGGGGGTTTTGGTGGGTTCTTAAAAACCTTGGGGAAAAAGGGCCAAAAAAACCAAAAGGGAAAAAAGGGGGAAAGTTCCAAAAATTTTTTTGGGGCCCAAATTAAAATTTCCCCTTTTTCCCTTTCCCAAGCAAAATCCAAACCCAAAAAAAAAAATTTTTTTGGATTTTGCCTTGGGGAAATGGGGGGAAAATCCTAAGGGAAAATGGGGTTTTTATTTTTTTCCCAAAAAAAAAACCCCCAAGTTTTTTAAAATAATTTTGTAAAAAAAACCGGTTTTTAAAAAAAATATTTTAAAAAAAAATTTTTTTTTTTTAAAAAATTTTTTTTTAAATTTCAAAATTGAATTAACGGGCCCCTTTTTTAAAAGGAAAAAGTTTTTTTCCTTTAAAAATTTTTTTTAAAATTTTGGTTTTAAACCCAAAAGGGGTTTTTTGGGTTAAAAAAAGGGGGTTTTAAAAAATTTTTTAAACCCGGTTTGGGTTGGGTTTCCTTTTTTTTTAATTTCAAATTTTAGGCCCTCCTTTACAAGGAAAATCAACCAAAAAGGGGTTGGGGTGTTTAAAAGGAAAAGGGTTTGGGGAATTTGGGTTGGGTTTTTTAAAGGTTTGCCTCCGGGGAAAAATTAAAAAACAATTTTTTTGGGTTTAAAGATTTTAAAATGGGAAAAAGGGAAAAATTTTTGGGTTTTGGGGTTTGGAAATTTTGGGGGGGCCCCCCCGTTAAAAAAACCGGTTTTTTTTTTGGTTTTAAATTCCAAAGGAAAGGGAAATTGGGGGGCCCCCTTTTTTGGGGGATTTTTTGGGACTTTTTTAAAAGGGGGGGGAAAAAAACCTTTGGGGAATTTGGGGAATTTTTGGGCCAAAGGGGGGAGGGCCAAGGAATTGGGGGCCCCGAAAGGTGGAAAAAAAGGGGGGCCCCCCTTTTTTTTTTTTAAGGGCCAAAAGGGGCCCCCCCGGGGGGAAACCCCTTTGGCCAAAAAGGGGGGGGCCCCCCCCCCCCTTTTCGAAAGGGGGGGGAAAGGCCCCCTTTTTTTCCCCCCCCCCCTTTTTCCCCCTTTCCCCAAAAAGGGGCCCTTCCCGGGGGGGCCCCCCCGGCCGGCCTTTGGGCCCCCCCTTCCCCCCCTTTTTGGGGGCCCCCCCAAACCCCCGGGGGGGGGGGGGGCCCCCCCAAACCCCCCGGGGGGGGGGGGTTTCGGGGGTTGAAAAAATTTTTTGTTCCCCCCCTTTTTCCCCTAAAACCCCCCCCCCCGGTTTTTCCCTTTTTTAAAAATTTTCCCAAAGGAGAAGGAAATTTTTTTTCCCCTTTTGGGGGTTTTCCCGAAAACCCTTCCCCTTTTCCCCTAAAATAATTTTTTAAAAAATTTTTTAAATTTAACCTTTCCCCAAAAAAAAATGAATTAAATTTTTGGAAGGAAGTTTTTTCCCTTGGCCCTTAACCAAAGGGGGTAAAATTTTAAAAAAAGGGGGCCAAGGAAAAAATTAGGTTTAAAAAATTGGCCGGGGGTTTTTTCCAAACCTTTGAAAAATGGGAAAAAGGAAAAAGGGAAGGAAATTTTTTCCCCCGGGGGGGTTTTCCCAAAAAAAAAGGAAAATTTTCCCGGGGTTTTTTAAAAAAATTTTGGAAAAAATTTTTTAAAATTTTTGGGCCCTTTTTAAAATTTTAAAGGGAAAGGTTTTGGAAAAAAGGTTTTTGGGGGGCCCAAAAAAAAAATTTTTTGGGATTTTTAAAGGGCCCGGGGTTTAGGGTTTGGAAAATTTTTAAAATTTTTTGGGGTTTTTGGAATTTTGGGGAAAAAAGGGGGTTGGGAGCTTTTTTTTTATTTTTTTAAAATTTTAAATTGGAAAAAAAATTTTGGAATTTCAAAAGGGATAAAGGGAATAAAATTTTTAAAAGGCCCGGGAAAACCCTTTAATTTGGGAAAAAAAAAAAAGGGAAAAAGGGGTTTTAAAGGTTTTCCCTTTAAAAAAGGGAAAAAAAGCAAAAAAAAAGGGGGGTTTTGGTGGGAAAAATTTTTCCCCAAACCCAAGGGGAAAAAAAAAAAAAATTTTTTCCCGGTTCCCCAAACCAATCTGTAAAAAGGGTAAAACCCAAAAGGGGGGAAAAGGAAAAAAACCGGGGGGGGGCCCCCAAAAAAATTTAAAAAAGGAAAGGGTTTTTTGATTTTGGGGAAAGGGAAAAATTAAGGAAAATTTTTTCCTTTGGGAAAGGCCAAAAAAAAACCCGGTTTTTTAAAAGGGGGTGGAATTTGGGTTGGTTAAAAAAAGGGGGGGGGGAAAAAGGGGCCAATTAAAAACCCAAAAAAAAGGGAAAGGAAAAATTTTTTTTTCCCCCCAAAAATTTTAAATTTTCCTTTTTTTTTTGGGGGAATTTCCAAAAAAGGACCCCCCAAAAAAAAGGGCCAAAAGGGAAAATTTAAAATTTAAAAAAAATTTAAAAAGAAAGTTTTTTTTTAAAACAAAAAAAACCCCGGGTTTTTTTAAAATTCTAATTAATTTTTTTTGGGGGGGGAAAAAAAATTTAAAAATTTAATTTTTTTTTTTTTAAAAATTTTTAAAATTTTTTAAATTTTTTGGAAAATTAAAAAAATTAAAAAAAAACCTTAGTTTTCCTTTTCCCCCAAAAAAAATGGTTTTTTCCCCAAAAATTTTTTTTTTTGGGGGGGAAAATTTTGGAATTCCATTACCCAACCCAAACCTTTAATTTTTGTTTGCTTTTTTTTTAAACAAAAACCCTTAAATTTTCCCCAACCCAAACCGGGCCCGGGACCAAAATTTTTTGGGGGTTTTTGGGGTTTTGGGGGTTTTGGGGGTTTTTTTGGGGTTTTTGGGGTTTTTTGGGAGGTTTGGGGGTTCTTTCCCCCAAAATTTCCCCTTCCTTAAAGGTTAAAAAATTTTTATGGAAGGGGGGCTAAAGAAAAGGGTAAAAAAAATTGGCGGAAAAATTAAAAGGGGAAAATTTTTTGGGGGGGGGGGGGAAAAAAAATTTTAAATTTAAAAATTTAGGGGGGTCCCGGGTTTTTGGGGCCGGGGGGGCCCCCTTTTTAAAAATTTTTAAATTTTTTTTAAATTAAAAGGGGTTTTAAAATTTTTTTAAAGGGGAAAAGGGTTAAAGGGGAAAAAAATTTAAATTGGGAATAAAAAAAGGGGAAATTTGGAAAAAAAATTCCGGGGGGGGTTTTTAAAAGGGGTTTTGGGTTTTGGGGGAAGGGAAGGGAAAGGGGGGGGGAAAAAAAAGGGGGGGGGCGGTTTTTTCCCCCCCCTTTCCTTTCCCCCCCCCCCAAAAAAAAAGGGAGAATTAAAAATTTTAAAAAAAATTTTTTTTTTAAATTTTTTTTTTTAATAAATTTTTAAAAAAATTTTTGGGAAAAAATTTTTAGGTTTTTTTTTTAAAAAAATTTTTTTAAAAAAAATTTTTTTGAAAAAGGGTTTTTTTTAAAGGGAAAAAAAATTTTGTTCAAATTTTATTATTTTTGGTTTTTTTTTTTTTTTAAATTTAAAAAATTTTTTTTAAAAACTTTGGGTTTGCCCCCCGGGGGAAAAAAGGGGAAGGGGTTTTAAAAGGAAGGTTGGGTTTTTGGGGAATTTGGGTTTTTTGAATTTTTGGGGTTCCTCCGGTTTGGGGGCCCCTTGGGCCCCTTTTAAAACAACCTTTAAAGGGGGAAATTTTTGGGGGTTTTTTGGTTTGGGGAAAAGGGGGGGGGGTTTTTTTTTAAATTGGGGAAAAAACCCAAAATTTTTTTAAAAAAAAAGGTTTTAAATTTGGGGAAAAAAAGGGGGGTTTTTGGGCCAAAACCCTTTTTTTACCGGGGGGCCTAAAATTTTCGAAATTTTTTTTAAGGTTTTTGGGGAAAAATTTTTTTTTTAACGGAAAAGGGGCCGGACTCAATGTGATCTTGGATCACTAAACCAAAATGGAGTCTTGAGCTTACCCCTTTTTTTTTTGGGCCCCCTTTTCCTTTTCCCCAAAATTTTTTTAAAAAATTTAAAAATTTCCCCAAAAAAGTTTTTAATTAAAAAAACCAGGGAAAATTTTTTTTTAAACGATCAAATCTCGGGAAAAAACCCCAAAAAGGGAACAACGTATGTTGTTTGCGGTTTGACCAAAAATTTGTAGAATATGTAGGAACCAATATGGGCATCCGGCCCTTTGGTTTTCCGGGCGTGTCCCTTTTTAATTTTTAACCGGGCCCCAAATTTTTAAAAATTTTTTTTTATTTTTTAAAGGGTTGGGGGGTTAAAAGAGGAGGGGGGCAAAAAATTTTTTTAAAAATTTTTAAAAAGGGGGGGGGGGGGGGCCCCAAAGGGGGGCCCCCAAGAAAATTTTTTTTTGGGGGGGGAAAGGAAAGGGGGGCCCGCCCCCCCCCCGGGGGGGGGGCCCCCCTTTCCTTTTCCCCCCCCCCTTCCTTCCCCCCCAAAAAGGGGGGGAAAAATTTGGGGGGTTTCCCCCCCCAAGCCCCCCCCGGGGGCCCCTCCTCCCCCCCCTTTTATTTGGGGGGGGGGCCCCCAAACAAAATTTTTAAGGTTCCTTTTTGGGGGGGCCCCCCCCCCCCCAATTTTGGGGGGAAAAGGGGAAAAAAAAAATTTCCTGCCCCCTTTTTTCCCCCCCCCCTGGGGGGAAGGGGGTGTTTTCCCCCGTGTGGGAAGGGGAAAGGGGGGGGGGGGGGGGGGCCCCCCCTTTTTCCCCTTTTTTGGGGGGGAAAAACCCCCCTCCCTTTGTTTTCCCCCCTTTTCGTTTGGGTAAGGTTTTTTAAAACCCCCCGGGCCGGGGTTTTTTTTGTTGTTTTTAAAAAAAATTGGGGGGGAAAAAACCCTTCCCCCCCTTTTTTGGGGGTTTTTGGGAAGGGCGGCCGGACCCCGGGCTTTTTGGGGGTTTTTCCCCGGGTTTTTTGGGGTGGCGGGGGTTGTCTTCTCCCCTTTTTGGGGGGCTTCCCCGGCCTTTTAAGGTTAAACGAGTCTATTGACAAACTATCGTTGTGGTTTTGATTAGGAAGAAGGTTTTTAACCCTTAAACCCAAAAAACCAACAAAAAGGGGGGCCTTTTTTTTGGGGCGGGGTTTGTTGTGATTGGTTGGCGGGGATTTTTATTTTATTTAATGGGGTTTTGTTTTAAAAAAAAAAATTTTGGTTTTTTTTTTAAAAAAAAAAAATTTTTTTTTCCTTTAATTTTAAAAAAGAATAGAAGGGTAAAACCTAAAATTTTGGGGGGGGGGGGCCGGTGGGTTGGTATGGGGTTTGGGGAAAAAAAAGATGATGGGAAATTAAATTTTTTTTTTGTTTTTTTTATTTTTTCTTTTTGGGGTTTTTAAATTTAAATTTTAAAAAATTAAAAGTGTTCTCCCCCCTTCCAAATTTTAAAAACCCCGTGATGATGGGGGAAACCCCCCCGGGGGGTTTTCCCCAAAAAGGGTTAAACTTGGCCCCAAAAAAAAAAAGGGGGGGGCGGGGAAATTTAGGAAATAACAAATAATGTTTCCCAAAAACCCCCCCTTTGGGGGTTTGGTTTATTTGGTTTTAATTTTAAGGAAAGGGGAAAAAAATTTTTTTAAATAATTTTAAAAAAATTTTATAAATTTTAAATTAATTTTTTTTTTTTTTTGGGGGTTCTTTTTTTTTGGTTTTTTTTTTAAAAAAAGGGAAAAGATGGTGGAAAAAAGGGGGGTTTTTTTTCCTTTCCTGGAAATTTTTGGAAGCACCCGGGGGCCGAACTTTTTGATTTGGGAAAAAACCTGGCGAAAATTTTTTTTTTTTCCCTTTTGGTTAAACCGGGTTTAATTTTTTTGGGGGGGGGTTTTTCCTTAATTAAATTTTAAAAACCGGTTGAGAGATAAATTCCCAAAATTTTAAAAAGGGGGAGAATAGTTAAATGGGAAAAATTTTTGGGGAAAATAACCCTTTTTTTAAATTTCCCAAATTTTTTAAAATTTTTCAACCCAACCCCCAAACCCCAAAAAAAAAAGGGAAGGGAAAAAAAGGAGCTCTTAGCAATTACGGAATTGGGTCCGTTTGAGATTATCCTCATTCTGCCAAAGATTTCTGGATGCACGGCGGGTGCGAACGCTGGGTAACTAACGGCGTTAAAGCGTCTGGCGAGCAAAGGATGACTACTCTATAGTTGTGTGCCATGCTTTACGGCTTAGAACCGGGACTTCAGGCGTTTTGAGCGTCATGGAGCATATGAGATGTTCGAGGTTGAAGTTGATATTCCAAGAATGCGGATTGAGAGATATGAAGTCTCCAATAAGTTCTATAGCTGCAAGATGGAGAGAATAGTTACATTAGTGAAGCACTCGAGAATGTAAGGTACTACAATCACTTGACACAATTGGGAGTTAATCTTCGGATGATTGTGTCATTGAGAAATCTTCAATCACGCCACCAAGCTACAAAGGCTTCGTGATGAACTATAATATGCAAGGGTTAGTAAAGACTATACGAGCTCTTACAATGCTAAAGGCTCGGAGGTAGAAATCAGAAGGAGCATCAAGTGTTGATGGTCAATAAGACCACTAGTTTCAAGAAGAAAGGCAAAGGGAAGAAGGGAACTTCAAGAAGAACAGCAAGCAAGTTCTTGCTCGGAGAAAAACCAAATCGGACCTAAACTGGCCGGGTGCTTCTCTGCAAGCGGTAGTCCTTTGGGCGGAACTGCCCCAAGTATTTGGGGATAAGAAGGATGGCAAGGTGAACAAAGGTATATGTGATATACATGTTATTGATGTGTACCTTACTAGAGCTCGTTGCTTTTGGGTATTTTATCTTGGTTACATTGCTAATATTTGCCTTCGAAGCAGGGACTAGGATTAGCGAACAACGGCAAGGGCGAGGTGGCGATCTTGGCGTGGAAATGGTTCCAAAGTCGATGTGATCGATTCGCCTACCTCTACATCTACCTTGGGATTAGTTTTAGACCTAAATAATTGTTATTTGGTGCTGCGTTGAGCATGAACATTATATCTGGATCTTGTTTGATGCGAGGCGGTTATTCATTTAATCGAGAATAATGGTTGTTCTATTTATATGAGTAATATCTTTTATGGTCATGCACCCTTGAAGGTGGTCTATTTTGATGAATCTCGATAGTAGTGATACACATATTCATAATGTTGAAACCAAAAGATCCGAGTTGATAATGATAGTGCAACTTATTTGTAGCCTTGCCGTTTGGTCATATCGATTTAAAGCATGAAGAAACTCCATCTTGATGGACTTTTGGAGTCACTTGATTATGAATCACTTGGCACTTCGAACCGTGCCTCATGGGCAAGATGACTAGAACCCGTTCTCGGTACTATGGAAAACAAGCGGTTTGTTGGAAATCATACATACGGATGTATGTGGTCCGATGAATGTTGAGGCTCGTGGCGGATATCGTTATTTTCTCACCTTCACGGATGATTTAAGCGATATGGGTATATCTACTTAATGAAACATAAGTCTGAAACATTTGAAAAGTTCAAAGAATTTGAGTGAAGTTGAAAATCATCGTAATAAGAAAATTAAATTTCTGATCGATCGTGGAGGTGAATATTTGATTCTGAGTTTGGTCTACATTTGAAACAATGCGGAATAGTTTGCAACTCCATACCGGAACACCACCGTAATGGTGTGTCCGACGTTGTCGCACTTTACTAGATATGGTGCGATCTATGATGTCTCTTCTGATTTACCGCTATCGTTTTGGGGTTATGCTCTAGAAGGGCCGCATTCACCGAATAGAACACCGTCAAATCCGTTGAGGCGACACCTTATGAACGTGGTTTGGCAAGAAACCAAAGTTGTCGTTTCTTAAAGTTTGGGGATCGATGCTTATGGAAAAAGCTTCAACATTAAGCTCGAACCCAAATCGAAATTGTCTTCATAGGATACCCAAAGGAACAGTTGGGTACACCTTCTATCCACAGATCCGAAGGCAAGACATTCGTTGCTAAGAATGGATCCTTTTAGAGAAGGAGTTTCTCTCGAAAGAAGTGAGTGGGAGGAAAGTAGAACTTGATGAGGTAATGTACCTTCTCCCTTACTTGAAAGTAGTTAAATCGCGAAACCGGTTTACGAGACACCTACCCAAGTAGTGAGGAAGTTGATGATGTTGATCATGAAACTTGAGATCAAGTTACCTGGAACCTCGTAGATCAACCGAGTAAGATCCGCCGGTATGCGGTAATCCTTTAAAGTCATGCTACTAGATCATGATGAACCCGAACTATGAAGAAGCGATGGTGAGCCCAGATTCCATAAAATGGCTTGGGCCATGAAATCGAGATGGGATCCATGTATGAAAACAAAGTATGGACTTTGGTTGACTTGCCAGTTCAAGCAATAGAAAACAAGTGGATCTTCAAGAAGAAATGGCGGTAATATTCTTTCTTAAGCTCGACTTTGAAAGGGTTTCGACAAGTTCAAAGGTTGACTACGATGAGACCTTTACCCGTGGCGATGCTTAAGTCCGTCCGAATCATGTTAGCAATTGGCATTTTATGATTATGAAATTTGGCAAATGGATGTAAAGGCGCATTCTGAATGGATTTACGGAAGAAGAGTTGTATATGATGCAACCGGAAGGTTTTATCGATCCAAAAGGAAGCTAACAAAGTGTAAGCTCCCGATCCATCTATGGTTGGTGCAAGCATCTCGGAGTTGGAATAAGCAACTTTATAGTGTGATCAAAGCATTTGGGATTATCGGACTTTTGGGAAGCTTTGTATTTACAAAAAGTGAGTGGGAGCTCTGTAGCATTTCTGATATTATATGTAGATGACATATTGCTGATTGGAAATGATATAGAATTTCTGGATAGCATAAAGGGATACTTGAATAAGAGTTTTTCAATGAAAGACCTCGGTGAAGCTGCTTACATATTGGGCATTAAGATCTATAGAGATAGATCAAGGCGGCAATTGGACTTTCACAAAGCACATACCTTGACAAAATTTTGAAGAAGTTCAAAATGGATCAAAAAAAAGGGTTCTTACTGCGTTACAAGGTGTGAAGTTGAGTAAGACTCAATGCC
>JAHHZJ010009934.1:0-14222 GCA_021437245.1 Aegilops speltoides
GTCCAAAACCCCATGGGGAACGGCGACCCTCTCAAGAAAAAGGGGGCCGAAGCAAAAGCGGAATGAAAAAATGGAAAAATTCACCAAAAAACAAAACCGTCTGGCGCTTCTCGCGAAGACTAGCGATGGCTTCTTCGCCGTTCTGAGGCGGTTGGCCTTGCGACCGCCTCTGCCGCTTGGTGGCGGCCCCTTGAACTTCTTGGCGCGCCGGCCGGCCAAGCGCCGGAGAACTTCGCGCTGGATGGCGGATCTCGGTTGGCAGCGGGGCCTTCCCCTGGCGTCGTCTTCTAGATCGGCGAAGGTTGAGGGCGGAACCGCCTTCGCTCCTCCTCCTCCGCCTTGCGTCGCTCCTTGCCGCCCCAAGTCGAGTCATCGACATGCTCTCTTTCGTTGGAAGCGAACTTCGGAGGATGTCCGGTGGCGCGAGCGAGGCTGGATGAGGGGTTGACTCGAAAACCAAGAAGATCGAAGTGAATTGGCTACAAAGAAAAACGAAGAGCAAAATTCGACTTACCAGGCGGAGGTTTTAGCAATCCGGCTCCTTGCGAGCGCCAATCTTCAGAGCTCGCGGTTGCGATGTGATTCACCATGTTCGCCACCTCCGTGGGGCATTTCAGTGCATCCGACTCGGTCTCGGATCGCTCATCGACAAATCGGATGAGGGCGGACGCCAGAGGAGGACTCGGCGGCGCCCGGCGGCGACAAGTCGGCCCCCGGCCTTCCGACTACGTCATCACTTCGGCGGCGGGCGGCACCTGCGGGTCAGCGTCTTGGCTCGATGGGACCAGTGGGAAGCCTCCGGCGGCGTGTCGGCCTCGTGGCGACAGCTTGCCCATCACCTTCCGTGGCGGCGTTCTTCACATAAATCGACCGCTGCCACATCTTCAGCGACTTGATTAAGGCGATGGAGGAGCGGGTGGGTCGACCCTCCGCTTCCGATGAAGGCGCCGCCAGACCGCCGACAACATGCGTCGAGCTTGGATTGAAAGAACTCTCCCCATAGTTCGATGGTGGGGAGCGCCAAGAAACCCGCAGGGTGGCGAAGGCGACAACACCACCGTGTTGATGAGGTGGTCGGTGAGTCGTTGAACTCAGAAGGAGGCGGAGGAAGCCGCTCGGGCGAACTAGGCGCGCATGAGGTGTGAGTGAAATATGACCCTTCGCCCTCCTTGGCGGCCTTATTTCCCCCGCGGCGCGGCTCGCACCAGGTTCACGCCGGGGCGGCGTCTTGTGGAGGTGCTCAAGTGTAATGGGTCCAGTCCGTCCCTGCGCGGGCGCCTGGCGAAACCGTGGCGGCGAAGGAACTCATGGTGTGGGTGGGCGAGGCTTGGTTGACAAGGGCAAAAGCGAGCGGAGGCGGGGAGGCGGGGAGGAATGGCCGGCGTGCGCCGTCCGCTCCCCCCTACTTATAAGCGAGTGAAAGCCGATGGGGTGGCGTGGGATGCTTCGCGGCGAGACCCGCCCCATGATTACCGCAAATTCTTTGCCGTGGCGACATAGAGAACAACCGTGCCCGGCCAGCGGTTGTTCGCGTGCCAAAGGCGCGATAGTGGCGGGCCCGCTGGCGGCTTTGTCTCGTCGCGGCGTGGTGAAGCTGCCCTGCCACATGGCGCCCGAGCAGCCGCCATGGCGGCGCGGGAAGGTTCGAGCATGCCGCTTTGGTCTGCGGCTTTCAAACTTCTTTGGCAAAGGCGGCCTCGGTGAATCCGACTTGGCTGGTCATTTCCGGAGCAAAACGGCCCCTCGTGAATCCGACTCCGGCTAGTCGGTTCGAAGCAAGACAACCCTTAGTAAATCCGATACAGCTAGTCCGCTCGAAGCAAACGCCCTTGTGATCCGACTCCTGCGGATTGGCGAATGAAGACATCCAGCAAGGCGAATTCCCCACGGAAGAATGGAAACTCCGGGCCGCGTATCACCCTCGGGCCTCACGTCTTGTCGGAGTAATACAGGGTGGCCACCGGGTCCCGAACCTTCAAGACATCAGGCGGCTGCGCCCCGAATCGAGACAACTCAAGATGAGTGAGTCCGGTGACTCGGTCAAGCCGAGTCCCAAAGCGACTCGATTAAGCCGAGTCGGCGACTCGGATTAGCCAAGGTCGGCGACTCAAGAACCGACTATGGAATCGGCCCGCGACCTCAACCACCCAGTAATTAAGGTAGGCATGAGCCACGGTCGCCAACCTTGGCGATCTCCGCCCGGCCTGCTTGCCATGCCATGACATCAGCCCAGGGGGCCTGTACCCTGGCACTGTCTTGCGGCCCGGAGGCAAGGGGCCTACCGGTGGCGATCTGAAGCGGCCGAGGCGCCAGTCGGACCCATTGGAGTCGGCCCCGAGTGGCAGCCCCTCCCGGGCCCCACGCCATTAACTAGGCGGCGGGGAATGGCGGTGTCGCCCTCGGTGCGGCCTTTGTGCCATGACCATAATCCCAGCGTCATTAGAACACGGCTATAATGCCGGCAAACCGCCATGGCGGATACGCCCTCTGCGGGCGGTCGGCGGGACCCACCGGTCGATGGGCCCGAGTCAGCGGAGAAGGCGGCGGCTTTGAAGCCGGTGGGCTGACGCCGTTTACCATTACCCACAGGGTGAGGCCTTATAAACCCCAGGCACCCATGCCAGGGTTGAATCCTTAGCACTAGGCAGACCACAGGGGAGAGAGCTAGCCTTGCCTTCCTTCCTCGAAACAGCTCTAGGAGCAACCTTGTATTCACTTTGCCTTAGTGACCATCGGAGACCCTGACGGCGATGGGTGTTATCTCCTCGGAGAGCCATGAAGCGGGTAAGATCCTGGCGTGCATGTTTTCGTCTCATCCGTTTCGGGCACGGGGCGTTCTACTCGCCCCCACCATGATAAGCCATCCTTTGGCATATTACCCAACGACCAAACACATATCCATTTGCAAGCACACCCTTGTGCTCATATGCATATTAAAGTCGGATGCCATGGCTGACCAATGATACAGCTCGGGGCACTCTGCTAAGCTATACCCATACACTCGGACATGCAGCGGTAGGAGTATTATCTCTGGAGGACTCGGCGGGTAAACCTGCGTGCTCTCGCATACCGCTCCGGGCCTATCGGCGATCTTGCCCTCACGAAACCACCTTGTGGCATATGTAAATCTTACCCCCGGTGAGAATACCGACATTTAGCTCACAGTGAAGGTACTATGCTACCGGCTTCTGCTGGTTTCATTGTCCGGGACCCTTTTCTTCATTCCTCCCGCGGCGTCGGTCTCTTGATGGCCTCGAGGCTCGACATCGACCCTTCCGGGCGGCGCGAGGTATACGTCCTCGTCGTCGGCCTGCTTCGTCATCACCACCGTGGCGGCGCGGCTTCCGACCGCGCTTCCGGCCCTTGGAACCTCGTTGATCGACCGTGGCCATCCACCACGCCCGCTGTTTGCTTCCCTCGGTTGCGCCTTGCTTTGTCCGACACCACGGGCTCGCCCTCCATATACTATCTATGCAAGCTAGCTAGATGCAAGTCAACAATGGTCAAACCATAATACACTGCAAATACTACCGGACTACCCACATACACCATGCGCAAACCGAGATACCGTCGAGATACTAGATTGGATAGATACGAACATTAGTCGCCTGATAGTCGGGGCGATAGTAATGTTGAGATAATGGTCATGCATGATCAGGCGATTGGCGGACAATGCCGGAGCTCGGCCAGCGCCCAACCCGTCTCTTCTTTACGAGCAGCGTTCCGCCGCGTGGCCGTTGTAAATGCTCCAGCAGCGCCTTGCTCGGCTCCGCCGCACCTACTCTTTGCGCCGCCCGCCTGCTCCGCACTGGCGCCCGGCCTTGACTCCAGCGCCGTTCGGCGCCTCTCCTCAACAGCACCACGGCGCCGGCCCGTCGCCCTCCGCCCGCTCCGCCCATCCGCACCTCCCGCGGTGCCGGGAGCTCGAGCTCCTCCCATCCGGCCCGCCCGTCTCCTCACGGCGACTCCAGGCCGAAGCCGGCCTCGCCTCACGCGTCTTCTGGCCCGGCGGCCGCTTACGCCCGGCCCTAACGCTGGCCTCCGTGGCCGGATGCGTCGTCGTCCCGCCCGCCCACGGCTTCGCTTGCGCGCGGCCTCCGTCCTCCGGCGCATCCCGGCCTGGCAGCTCTGCGCGAGGTTCGGCCCTCAGCGCCAGGCTTCGCACTTTAACCGTCGCGCTCCACTTGCAGGCCGTCTCCCGCTTGCGCCCGAAACATGCCACCCCGCTGCAAAGAGTCCCCGGCAGCGGCGGCCTACTTTACCGAGCGCCTACGCCATCCAGCAGGCGCCCCTCCTCCGCCCAGCGCCCGGCCTCCGGCTCCAGCGGCTGCTGTACCTCACTGAGACTTCGCTCCGGTCCCTAACCGCTTCCCAGGGCCTTCCCGCGCTCCACCAACTCGGCCGTCGCCTCTCGGCCTCGTCGTGCTGGCAGCTCTTACCCGCACCGCCAGCAGCTTCCCGCTCCCTGGCCAGCGCCTCCTGGCACTTTGCCCGGCTTCTCCACGCTGAAACCCGGACTGGCAGCTCTTGCGCTCGCGACTTCATATCCGGCATTAGAGGCCGACTATTCGACTGAAAAAAAAAAAAAGAAGAAGGGGCGGTGAGAGAGAGAGAAGGGGGGGCATTGCTGCATTTCGCATAGAGCGGCGGGGAAAAATCAGAGGCCGGCTTCAAAAAAAAGGGAGAAAAGAGGAGGCCCATTGCCCGACTGAAAAAGTCAAAGGTCGGATCTTGCGGGCCATATGGAGTGTCCAGAGCTACACCACACCGGTGGAAAAAAAAAAGAGCATCAGCGTCCAGTGACAAAGTAGCAAAGTGCTTTGAGAAAAAGAAATGTGCCGATCCGGCTACTGAAAAGGACTAAGGGATATGTTTCTCGTATATGGAAGTGACAAAGAGCTCATAAATAGCAGTTTCGTTGATGCAAGCTTTGACGCGATCGATCGATTCTAAATGTGAACCAGGATAAATATTTACACTAAGCGGAGGAGCTGTCGGTTAGTGCAGTTCTAAACAAAAGCGTCGTAAGCGGGATCTACATGTGTGGCGAATTGCATAGCGGCTTAGGAAGCGACTAATGGAAAGAGATGCAGATGAAGGAGTTCATATCCGATCTAGGTGTCATACCTAGTGCATAAGATCCAATGAAAATCTTGAGTGACAATGCAAGAGCAATTGCCTTAGCGAAGGAATCCAGAATTTACAAGAGGATAAACACATCAGAAGGCGCTTCCAATTCCATCGGGACTTAGTCCGAGTGGGAGACATAGAATTTGCGAAAGATACATCACGGATAAGAATATTCTGGAGACCAGAATTGACTAAAGCCTCTTCCGCTGAAGCAAAAACATGATCGACACAAAGACTCCATAGGTGTTAGAATCATTACTATGTAATCTGAATTAATGACTCTAGTGCAAATTAGTGGCGAGACTGAAATATGCCCTAGAGGCAATAATAAAGTTATTATTTATTTCCTTATTTCATGATAAATGTTTATCATTCATGCTAGAATTGTATTAACAGGAAACATGATACATGTGTGAATGCATAGACAAAACAATATGTCACTAGTATGCCTCTACTAGACTAGCTTGTTAATCAAAGATGGTTATGTTTCCTAACCATGAACAAAGAGTTGTTATTTGATTAACAAGGTCACATCATTAGTAGAATGATCTGATTGACATGACCCATTCCATTAGCTTAGCACCGATCGTTTAGTATGTTGCTATTGCTTTTATCCATGACTTATACATGTTCCTGTAACTATGAGATTATGCAACTCCGTTTGCGGAGGAACACTTTGGTGCTACCAAGCGTCTGGCATAACTGGGTGATTATAAAGGAGTACTACTGGTGTCTCCAAAGGTAGATGTTGGGTTGGCGTATTTCGAGATTAGGTTTTGTCACTCCGATTGTCGGAGAGGTATCTCTGGGCCCTCTCGGTAATGCACACATCACTGAAGCCTTGCAAGCACTACAACTAATGAGTTAGTTGTGAGATGATATATACGGAGCGAGTAAAAGAGACTTGCCGTAGCGAGATTGAACTAGGTATTGGATACTGACGATCGAATCTCGGGCAAGTAACATACCGATGACAAAGGGAACAACGTATGTTGTTATCTTGGTGCGACCGATAAAGATCTTCGTAGAATATGTAGGAACCAATATGGGCATCGGGTCCGCTGTATTGGTTATTGACCGTGAATAGTTCTAGGTCATGTCTACATTGTTCTCGAACCGTAGGGTCCTTGCGCTTAAGGTTTCGATGGCGAGTTATTATGAGTTTATGTATTTTGATGTGCGAAGAAGTTGAGTCCGGATGTGATCACGGACATGAGGAGTCTCGAAATGGTCGAGACATAAAGATTGATATATTGGACGGCTATATTTGGACACGGAAAGGTTCCGGAAGTTTAGGAGAATGCGGAGTGCGGAGGTTACGGAACCCCGAGAATATGGGCCTTAGTGGGCCAGAGAGAGAGGGGCCTTGCCGGAGGTGGCCCCCGGAGAATCCAGATAGGACAAGGAGAGGCGGCCCCCTCCCCCTCTCCTCTCCTCTCTCTTTCCTTCCCCTTCTTCCTTCCTAGTTGGACTAGAAGAGTCCTACTCCAGAGGAGGAGGACTCCCCCTCATAACGCGCCTAGGGCCAGGCCTCCCCCTCCTCCTTTATATCTGAGGGGGCAGGGGCACCCTAGAGAACACAAGTTTGATCTTGAGATCGTTCCTTAGCCGTGTGCAGTGCCCCTCCACCATATTCCACCTCGGTCATACGGCGAAGCTTAAGCGAAGCGAAGCCTGATGAAACATCAAGATCGTCCACCACGCCGTCGTCTTGTGGAACTCTCCCTCGACACTCGGCTGGATGCGGTCGAGGGCGTCATCGAGTATGTCGTTATGTCAAGAACTCGAGGCGCCGAATGCTAGCGCCGGGATCGGTCGGATCGCGAGGAGAACGTCGACTACTTCCTCTACGTTGTGATCGCTTCGCCCGGGTCTCACAGTGCGTGGACAACACTCTCCCTCTCGTTGCTATGCATCACCATGATCTTGCGTGTGCGTAGAAAAATTTTGAAATTACTACGTTCCTAACAGTGGCATCCGAGCCTAGGTTTTTATGGTTTGATGTTTTGCACGAGTAGAACACAAGTGAGTTGTGGGCGATACAAGTCATACTACCTACCAGACATGTCATACTTTGGTTCAGTGGTATTGTGAGATGAAGCGGCGGACCGACATTAAGCACGTGCGCTTCGCGAGGCTGGTTTCACCGCTTCTGAGCACTCGTTGCTTAAAAATTATTTGGTGGGTGCTGTCTCTCTCACTTTAGTTGAACAAGGTGTGGCTACATGGTCCTTGAGAAGGTTAAAGCGAGTCTATTGTGAAATATCGTTGTGGTTTTGATGCGTAGAGTGAGATTGGTTCTTACTTAAGCCCGTAGCGACCACGTAAAATTTGCAACAACAAAGTAGAGGACGTCTAACTTGTTTTTGCAGGGCATGTTAATGATGTGATATGGTCAAGGCGTGATGCTATATTTTATTGTATGAGATGATCATGTTTTGTAACCGAAGTTATCGACAGCTGGCGGAGAGCCATATGGTTATCGCTTTATTGTATGCAATGCAATAAGCCTATAATGCTTTACTTTATCACTAAGCGGTAGCGATAGTCGTAGAAGCATAAGTTTGGCGAGGCGACAACGATACTACGATGGAGATCAAGGTGTCGCGCCGGTGATGATGGTGATCATGGTGGTCTTGCCAAGATGGAGATCATGAAGCACAAGATGATGATAACCATATCATATCACTTATATTGATTTGCATGTGATGTTTTATCTTTTATGCATCTTATCTTGCTTTGATTGTGGTAGCATTATAAGATGATCTCTCACTAAATTATCAAGAAGTGTTCTCCCGGTATGCACCGTTTACTTAAAGTTAAATGCGTGCCCGGACACCACGTGATGATCGGGTGTGATAAGCTCTACGTCCATCTAGCAGGTGCAAGCCGATTTTGCCAGCAGAAATACTCAGGTTATACTTGGTGAGCCCCATGTATACGCAGATATGGCCTCGGAACACGGAGACCGAAAGGTCGAGAGCATGAATCATATAGTAGATATGATCAACATAAGATGTTCACCATTGAAAACTACTCCATTTCACGTGATGATCGGTTATGGTTTGAGTTGATTTGGATCACGTGATCACTTAGATGACTAGAGATGTTTTTCTAAGTGGGAGTTCTTTAGTAATATGATTAATTGAACTTAAATTTATCATGAACTTAGTACTGATAGTATCTTGCTTGTTTATGTTTGATTGTAGATAGATGGCTCGTCTGTTGTTGTTCCGTTGAATTTTAATGCGTTCCTTGAGAAAGCAAAGTTGAAAGATGATGGTAGCAATTACGGATTTGGTCCCAAGCAAGAGTTATCCTCATTGCTGCCTGAAGAGTTACGTCTGGATGCACGCTAGATTGCCAGACCTCTTTGCTCTGGCAGCAGCGGCGTTATGAGCGTCTGGCGAGCAAAGCGATGACTACTCTATAGTTCGATTATACCATGCTTTAACTTAGAACCGGGACTTCAACGGCGTTTTGAGCGTCATGGAGCATATGAGATGTTCCGGGAGTTGAAGTTAATATTCAACCAGAATGCCGGATTGAGAGATATGAAGTCTCCAATAAGTTCTATAGCTGCAAGATGGAGAATAGTTACATTAGTGAGCACATACTCGGAAGAATGCAGGGTACTACAATCACTTGACACAATTGGGAGTTAATCTTCCGGATGATTGTGTCATTGACAAGATCTTCAATCAACGCCACCAAGCTACAAAGGCTTCGTGATGAACTATAATATACAAGGGTTAGTAAAGACTATACACAGGCTCTTACAATACTAAAAGGCTGCGGAGGTGAAATCAGAAGGAGCATCAAGTGTTGATGGTCCAATAAGACCACTAGTTTCAAGAAGAAGGCAAAGGAAGAAGGGGAACTTCAAGAAGAACAACAAGCAAGTTCTTGCTCGGAAGAAAAACCCAATCTGCGCCTAAACACTGGCTGAGGTGCTTCTCTTGCAAAGCGAGGTAGTCCTTGGAAGCGGAACTGCCCCAAGTATTTGGCGGATAAGAAGGATAGCAAGGTGAACAAAGGTATATGTGATATACATGTTATTGATGTGTACCTTACTAGAAACTCGTGAGTAGCACTTGGTATTTGATCTGGTTACATTGCTAATATTTGCAACTCGAAGCAGGGGACTACTGGATTGCGAACTACGGCAAAGGGACGAGGTGGCGATCTTGCGTGGGAAATGGTTCCAAAATCGATGTGATCGCATGTGGCGCTACCTCTACATCTACCTTGAGGATTAGTTTTGAGACCTAAATAATTGTTATTTGGTTTTGCGTTGAGCATGAACATTATATCTGGATCTTGTTTGATCACGAGACGGTTATTCATTTAAATCGAGAGAATAATGGTTGTTTCTATTTATATGAGTAATATCTTTTATGGTCATGCACCCTTGAGGAGTAGTCTATTTTGATGAATCTCGATAGTAGTGATACACATATTCATAATGTTGAAACCAAAAGATGCTTGAGTTGATAATGATAGTGCAACTTATTTGTGCAGCTTGCCGTTTAGGTCATATCGATTATAAGCGCATGAAGAAACTCCATCTTGATGGACTTTTGGAGTCGCCAGATTATGAATCACTTGGCACTTAGAACCGTGCCTCATGGGCGAGATAGCTAGAAACCCCGTTCTCGGTACTATGGAGAAGCATGATTTGTTGGAAATCATACATACTGAGATGTATGTGGTCCGATGAATGTTGAGGCTAAATGGCGGATATCGTTATTTTCTCACCTTCACGAGATGACTTAAGCAGATATGGGTATATCTACTTAATGAAACATAAGTCTGAAACATTTGAAAAGTTCAAAAGATTTCAGAGTGAAGTTGAAAATCATCGTAACAAGAAAATTAAATTTCTACTGATGTCGATCGTGGAGGTGAATATTTGAGTTCTGAGTTTGGTCTACATTTGAAACAATCACGGAATAGTTTACGCAACTCCATACCGGAACACCACAACGTAATATGGTGTATCGAGCGTAAATGTCGTACTTTACTAGATATGGATGCGATCTATGATGTCTCTTCAGATTACGCTTCTCGTTTTTGAGGTTATGCTCTAGAGGCGGCCGCATTCTGCACTGAATAGAACACCGTCGAAATCCGTTGAGACGACACCTTATGAACGCTGTGGTTTTGCAAGAAGCCAAAGTTATGCGTTTCTTAAAGTTTGAAGATGCGATGCTTATGTGAAAAAGCTTCCATACGATAAGCTTCGAACCCAAATCGAGATGTGTCTTCATAGGATACCCAAAGAGCAGTTGGGTACACCTTCTATCACAGGATCCGAAGGCAAGACATTCGTTGCTAAAATGGATCCTTTCTAGAAGGAGTTTCTCTCGAAAGAAGTGAGTGGGAGGAAAGTGGAACTTGATGAGGTAATAGTACCTTCTCCCTTACTTGAAAGTAGTTAAATCGAACGGTTTAGAGACACCTACACCAAGTAGTGAGGAAGTTGATGATGTTGATCATGAAACTTGAGATCAAGTTCTGCGAGAACCTCGTAGATCAACGAGTAAGATCCGCACGAGTGATGCGGTAATCCTGTTCGGAAATCATGCTACTAGATCATGATGAACCTCGAACTATGAAGAAGCGATGGTGAGCCAGATTCCATAAAATGGCTTGAGGCCATGAAATCGAGATGGGATCCATGTATGAAAACAAAGTATGGACTTTGGTTGACTTGCCGAGGTAGGCAAGCAATAGAAAACAAGTGGATCTTCAAGAAGAAGGCGGCGGTAATATTCGTCTACAAAGCTCGACTTATGCAAAGGGTTTCGACAAGTTCAAGGGATTGACTACGATGAGACCTTCTCACCGTGGCGATGCTTAAGTCCGTCCGAATCATGTTAGCAATTGCCGCATTTTATGATTATGAAATTTGGCAAATGGATGTAAACGCATTCTGAATGGATTTACGGAAGAAGGTTGTATATGATGCAACGGAAGGTTTTATCGATCCAAAGGGCTAACAAAGTGTGCAAGCTCGATCCATCTATGGACTGGTGCAAGCATCTCGGAGTTGGAATAAGCGCTTTGATAGTGTGATCAAAGCATTTGGGTTTATCGGACTTTTGGAGCTGTATTTACAAGAAAGTGAGTGGGAGCTCGTAGCATTTCGATATTATATGTAGATGACATATTGCTGATCGGAAATGATATAGAATTCTGGATAGCATAAAGGGATACTTGAATAAGAGTTTTTCAATGAAAGACCTCGGTGAAGCTGCTTACATATTGGGCATTAAGATCTATAGAGATAGATCAAGGCGCAATTGGACTTTCACAAAGCACATACCTTGACAAAATTTTGAAGAAGTTCAAAATGGATCAAGCAAAAAGGGTTCTTGCCGTGTTACAAGGTGTGAAGTTGAGTAAGACTCAATGCCCGACCCTGCGGAAGATAGAGAAAATGAAAGATGTTCCTATGCTTCACCAAGGCTCTATCATGTATGCAATCTGTGTCAGGACCTGATGTGTGCCTTGCTATAAGCCTAGGAGGAGGTACCAAAGTAATCGAGTGGATCACTGGAGGTCAAGAACATCTGAAATACGAAAAGGACTAAGGATATGTTTCTCGTATATGGAGGTGACAAAGAGCTCATAAATGGCAGTTACGTTGATGCAAGCTTTGACGATCCGGACGATTCTAAATCGAGACGGATCGTATTTACACTAAGCGGAGGCTGTCGGTTGGTGCGTTCTAAACAAAGCGTCGTGGCGGGATCTACATGTGAAGCGGAGTACATAGCAGCCGGGCGCTAATGAAGAGTGCGGATGAAGGAGTTCATATCCGATCTAGGTGTCATACCTAGTGCATCGGGTCAATGAAAATCTTCGTGACAATCTTGGAGCAATTGCCTTAGCGAAGGAATCCAGATTTCACAAGAGGACCAAGCACATCAAGAGGCCTTCAATTCCATCGGGACTTAGTCGGGGGAACATAAGATTTGCAAGATACATACGGATCTGAATATTCTGAACCCGTTGACTAAGCCTCTTCCACGAGCAAAACATGATCACACCAAGACTCCATGGGTGTTAGAATCATTACTATGTAATCTAGATTATTGACTCTAGTGCAAGTGGGAGGCTGAAGGAAATATGCCCTAGAGGCAATAATAAAGTTATTATTTATTTCCTTATTTCATGATAAATGTTTATCATTCATGCTAGAATTGTATTAACGGAAACATGATACATGTGTGAATGCATAGACAAAACAATATGTCACTAGTATGCCTCTACTAGACTAGCTTGTTAATCAAAGATGGTTATGTTTCCTAACCATGAACAAAGGTTGTTATTTGATTAACAAGGTCACATCATTAGTAGAATGATCGATTGACATGACCCATTCCTTAGCTTAGCACACGATCGTTTAGTATGTTGCTTGCTTTTATCCATGACTTATACATGTTCTGTAACTATGAGATTATGACTCCGTTTGCGGAGGAACACTTTGGGTGCTACCAAGTCTGGCAATTGGGTGATTATAAAGGAGTACTACAGGTGTCTCCAAGGGATGTTGGGTTGGCGTATTTGAGATTAGGTTTTGTCACTCCGATTGTCGGAGAGGTATCTCTGGCCCTCTCGGTAATGCACATCGAAGCCTCAAGCACTACAACTAATGAGTTAGTTGTGAGATGATGTATTACGGAGCAGTAAAGAGACTTGCCGTAGCAGATTGAACTAGGTATTGGATACCGACGATCGAATCTCGGGCAAATGTATACCGATGAAAAGGAACAATGTATGTTGTTATCGGTCGGACGATAAAGATCTTCGTAGAATATGTAGGAACCAATATGGGCATCCGGTCCGCTATTGGTTATTGACCGTGAATAGTTCTAGGTCATGTCTACATTGTTCTCGAACCGTAAGTCCATGCCAAAAGTTTCGATGGGTTATTATGAGTTTATGTATTTTGATGTCGAAGAAGTTTGGAGTCCGGATGTGATCACGGACATGCGAGGAGTCTCGAAATGGTCGAGACATAAAGATTGATATATTGGGCCTATATTCGGACCGGAAAGGTTCGGAAGTTTAGAGAAAGAGTCGGAGGTTCTGGAACCCCAGGAATATGGGCCTTAGTGGGCCAAAGGGAGAGAGAGGGCCGCCGGAGGTGGGCCCCCCAGTCGAATAGGACAAGGGAGGCGGCGCCCCTCTCCCTCTCCCTCTCTTTCCTTCCCTTCTTCCTTCCTAGTTGGACTAGGAAAGGGAGTCCTACTCCAACTAGGAGGAGGACTCCCCCCTCCTGGCGCGCCTTAAGGGCGGCCGGCCTCCCCTCCCTCCTTTATATCTGGGCGGGGGCACCTAGAACACACAAGTTTGATCTTTAGATGGTTCCTTAGCGTGTCGGTGCCCCCTCCACCATATTCCACCTCGGTCATCGGCCTGAAGCTTAGGCGAACCCCTGTGAAACATCAAGATCGTCACCTCGCCGTCGTCTGTGGAACTCTCCCTCGACACTCGTGGATCGGTCTGAGGGGCGTCATCAAGCTGTCGTGTGTCAAGAACTTGGCGCCGAATGATGGCGGGATCGGTCGGATCGCGAGGAGAGCGTCTGACTACTTCCTCTACGTTGTGATCGCTTCGCCGGGTCTCAGTCGTGACAACCTCTCCCCTCTGTTGCTATGCATCACCATGATCTTGCGTGTGCGTGAAATTTTTTGAAATTACTCGTTCCCCAACATATCAAAGTCGGATGCCTATGGCATTGACCAATAATCGCTCGAGGCACTCTGTACTAAGATATCCACATACCTTTGAGACATGCGCGGTAGGAGTATTATCTCTCGAGAAGCTCCAAAGCTGGATAAACCACTGCTGCTACTCATACCGCTCCGGGCCTATGGATCTTGCCCTCTGCGAAGCCACCCTGTGGCATATAATCTTACCCCAGGAGAATACCCGACAACTTATCATAAAAATTATATGCTCTTGTTGGGACTTTAGAAACATGGCAACATTATTTATGGTCCAAAAATTTGTTATACATTCGATCATGAATCTTTGAAACATATTAAAAGTCAAACTAAACTGAATGTGGAGATGCTAAA
>JAHHZJ010009937.1:0-35352 GCA_021437245.1 Aegilops speltoides
GAAATTATTGGGAACAAAACACCCGGAGGGCCCGCACCCGGGGAGGGTGTGGCGGCCTCTTGAAAAATATGCCCTAGAGGAAATAATAAAGTTATTATTTATTTCCTCATATCATGATAAATATTTATTATTCATGCTAGAATTGTATTAACCGGAAACATGATACATGTGTGAATACATAGACAAACTTAATGTCACTAGTATGCCTCTACTTGACTAGCTCATTAATCAAAGATGGTAACCATAGACATGTGTTGTCATTTGATTAAGGGATCACATCATTAGGAGAATGATGTGAATGACAACCCATTCCGTTAGCTTAGCACTTGATCGTTTAGTATGTTGCTATTGCTTTCTTCATGACTTATACAAAGTTCCTATAACTATGAGATTATGCAACTCCGGTTTACGGAGGAACACTTTGTGTGCTACCAAACATCCTGCATTGGGTGATTATAAAGGAGCTCTGGTGTCTCCAAAGGTACATGTTGAGTTGGCGTATTTTGAGATTAGGTTTTGTCACTCCGATTGTCGGAGAGGTATCTCTGGCCCTCTCGGTAATGCACATCACTATAAGCCTTGCAAGCAATGTGGCAATGAGTTGGTTCGGAATGATGCATTACGTGCGAGTAAAAGACTTACCGGTAGGAGATTGAACTAGGTATTGAGATACGGATCGAATCTCGGGCAAAATACCGATGACAAAGGAACAACGTATGTTGTTATGCGGTTTGACCGATAAAGATCTTCGTAGAATATGTAGGACCAATATGAGCATCCAGGTTCGCTATTGGTTATTGATGGAAACAGTTCTAGGTCTTGTCTACATAGTTCTCAAACCCGTAAGGGTCCTTGCCCGTTCGATGCGGTTATATTATGAGTTTATATGTTTTGATGTCGAAATTTTTGAGTCCGGAATGAGATTCGGACATGAGAGTCTCAAAATGATCGAGACATAAAGATTGATATATTGGGCGACTATATTCGGACGGAAGTGTTGGTGATTTGGGCGGGTGGGAGGTTCGAACCCAAGTTGGGCCTTAGTGGGCTGAGGGAGAGGGCGCAACCCGGAGGTGGCGTGCCTCCCATGAGTCGTGGACTGGGGAGGGCGACCCTCTTCCCTCCCTCTTCCTCTCTTTCCTTCCCCCTCCCTCTTCCTAGTTGGACTAGGAAATGGAGTCCTCCTACTAGGAGGACTCCCCCTCCTTACCGCCCAAGGGCGGCCCTCCCCTTTCTTTACTCAGGGGGGGCACCCAAAGACACGAAGTTGATCTTCGTGATGTTCCTTAGCCGTGTCGGTGCCCCTCCACCATATTCCACCTTAGTCATATCGCTGCGGTGCTTAGGCAAAGCCCTCGTCGGTAGAACATCATCATCGTCACCAGCTGTTGTCTTGTGGAACTCATCCCGACACCTCTTGGATGGTCAGGGATGTCATCGAGTGAGCGTGTCTGAACTTCGGGTGCCGTCGTTCGGTCTTGGATCGGTCGGATCGTGAAGGCGTCGACTACATCAAACGTTGTTCTACGCTTCCGCTTTGAGTCTGATGCGTGGACAACTCTCCTCTCGTTGCTATGCATCACCATGATCTTGCGTGTTCGTGGGAAAATTTTGAAATTACTATGTTCTGGTGGTCTGAGCCCTAGTTTTATGCAGATGTGTATGCAGGTAGAACACAGAAGTGAGTTGTGGCGATACAAGTCATACTGTTTACCAACATGTCATACTTTGGTTCAGCGGTATTGTGAGATGAAGCGGCCGGACCGACATTACTGCGTCACGCTTACATGAGGCCAGTTTCACCGATTGAGCACTCGTGCTTAAAGAGGTGTTTGGCGGGTGTCTGTCTCTCTCACTTTAGTTGAACCGTGTGTCCTACGCCGTCCTTGCGAAGTTAAAACAACACTAACCAGCGAACTATCGACATGGTTTTGATGCGAGGTAAAGAGCGGTTCTTGCCGTCCATGGCGACCCACGTAAAATTTACAACAACAAAGTAGAGGGCGTCTAACTTGTTTTTGGGCATGTTGTGATGTGATATGGTCAAGACATGATGCTATATTTTATTATGAGATGATCATGTTTTGTAACAAGTTATACGACAATGGCAGAGCCATATGGTTGTCGCTTTATTGTATGAAATGCAAGCGCCTTATAATGCTTTACTTTATCACTAAGCGGTAGCGATAGTCGTAGAACAATAGATGCGTAAGCGACAACGATGCTGATGGAGATCAAGGTGTCGGCGCGGTGGCGATGGTGATCACTGACGGTGCCGGAGATGGAATCACAAGCACCAAGATGATGATGGCCATATCATATCACTTATATTGATTGCATGTGATGTTTATCGCTATGCATCTTATCTTGCTTTGAATTGGTAGCATTTAAGATGATCTCACTAAATTATCAAGTGTTCTCCCTGAGTATGCACCGTTCGAAAGTTCTTCGTGCTGAGACACCACGTGATGATGTCGGGTGTGATAGGCTCGTTCAAATACAGCGGGTGCAAAACAGTTGCACATGGAATACTGAGTTAAACTTGGCCTAGCATATCGGGATATGGCCTCGAACCACGGAGACGAAGGTGAGGCGTGAATCATATAATAGATATGATCAACATAGTGATGTTCACCATTGAAACTACTCCATCTCACGTGATGATCGGACATGGTTTAGTTGATTTGGATCACGTGATCACTTAGATGACTAGAGATGCATCTGGAGGTGGGGTTCTTAAGTAATATGATTAATTGAACTTAAATTTATCATGAACTTAGTACTTGATAGTATTTTGCTTGTCTATGTTTGTTTGTAGATAGATGGCGCAAATTGTTGTTCGATTTGAATTTTAGCGTTCCTTGAGAAGCTAAGTTAAAGATGATGGTAGCAATTACCGCAGACCGGTCCGTATTTGAGTTATCCTCATTGCTGCATAAAGAATTACATCCTGAGCGCTAGGTGCCAATTCTCTTGAATCTGGCCCGGCAACGTTAAAACCGGCGAATGACTACTTGATAGTTCGGTGTGCCATGCTTCTGACTTGGAACCGGGTCTTCAAGACGTTTTGAGCGTCATGGAGCATATAGAGATGTTCTAGGAGTTGAAGTTAATATTTCAAGCAAATGCGGTTGAGAGATATGAAGTCTCAATAAGTTTTATAGCAAGATGGATGGAGAATAGTTACGTCGGTGAACACATACTCAAATATGCGGGTATAATAATCACTTGATTCAAGCGGAGTTAATCTTCCGAAGATAGTGTCATTGGAATTCTTCAATCACTGCCCAAACTACAAAGCTTAGTGATGAACTATAATATAAAGGGATGAACAAGACTATTCCGAGCTCTTACAATACTAAAGGCTGCGGAGGTAGAAATCAAGAAGGCATCAAGTGTTGATGGTCAATAAGACCACAGTTTCAAGAAAAGGGCAAAGGAAGAAGAAGGGGAACTTCAAGAAATGACAAAAGTTCTGCTCAAGAGAAAAAGAGCAAGTCTGGACCTAAACACAGGCGAATCCTTCTCTGCCAAGCGGTGGACCTTTGGAAGCGGAACTGCCCCAAGTATTTGGTGGATAAGAAGGATGGCAAAGTGAACAAAAGGTATATGATATACATGTTATTGATGTGTACCTTACTAATGCTGTGATAGTACACAGGTATTGATCTTTAGTTACATTGCTAATATTTGCAACTTCGAAACAGGACTATGATTAGCGAAGATTAGCTAAGACGAGGTGGCGATCGTGTGAAATGGTTCCAAGTCGATGTGATCGCGTTGACCGCTACCTCTACATCTACCATCGGATTGGCTTTAGACCTAAATAATTATTATTGGCTGCGGCGTTGAGCATGAACATTATCTCCCGGATCTTGTTTGATCTTGAGGCGGTTATTCATTAAATCAGAGAATAATGGTTGTTCTATTTATGAGTAATATCTTTTATGGTCATGCACCCTTGAAGAGTGGTCTATTTTATTGAATCTCGATAGTAGTGATACACATATTCATAATGTTGAAACCAAAAGATCAGAGTTGATAATGATAGTGCAACTTATTTGTATTGCCGTTTAGCTCATATCGATTATAAAGCGCATGAAGAAACTCCATGATGGACTTTGGAATCATGATTATGAATCACTTGGTACTTACGATCGTGCCTCATGGGCAAGATGACTAAACATGTTCTCCGGAACTATGGGCGACAACAGTTTGTTAAAATCATACATACGATATGTGGTCAATGAATATTTAAGCTCGCGGTAGTATCGTTATTTCTCACCTTCACAGATGTTTGAGCGATATGGGTATATCTACTTAATGAAACCTGATGCGAACATTTGAAAAGTTCAAAATTTGAGTGAAGTGGAAAATCATCGTAACAAGAAAATAAATTTTCTATGATCGATCGTGGAGGATAATATTTGAATTCTGAGTTTGGTCTACATTTGAAACAATGTGAAATATTTCACAACTCCATACGGAACACCACGAAATGGTGTGTCGAGCAATGTCGTACTTTACTAGATATGGTGCGATCTATGATGTCTCTTCTTGATTTACCGCTATCGTTTTGGGTTATGCTTTGAGACAGCCGCATTCACGTTAAATAGGCACCATCAAAATCCGTTGAGGCGATGCCTTATGAACTATGGTTTGGCAAGAAACCAAAATTGTCGTTTCTTAAGTTTGGGGCTGCGATGCTTATGTGAAGAAACTTCAGCGGATAGCTCGAACCCAAAGAATGTGTCTTCATAGGATACCCAAAGAGACTGGGTACACCTTCTATCATAGATCTGAAGGCAAGATTTTTGTTGCTAAATTGGATCCTTTCTAGAGAAGGAGTTTCTCTGAAAGAAGTGAGTGGGAGGAAAGTAGAACTTGATGAGATGATTGTATGCCTGCTCTCTTATTGGAAAGTAGTTCATCCACAGGCAGGTTCTGTGACAACTACACCAATTAGTGAGGAAGCTAATGATATTGATCATGAAACTTGGATCAAGTTACTGCGAACCTCGTGGTCTACGGGTAAGATCACACCGGATGATACGGTAATCCTACGGAAGTCATGTTACTTGACCATGGAACCTACGAACTATGAGGAAGCGATGATGAGCCGATTCATAAAATGGCTTGAGGCCATGAAATGCGAGATGGGATCCATGTATGAGAACAAAGTATGGACTTTGGTTGACTTGCCCGATGATCGGCAAGCCATGAAATAAATGGATCTTCAAGAAGAAGAGCGTTGATGGTAATATAGCTGTCTACAAAGCTGACTTGTTGCAAAGGTTTCGACAAGTTCAAGGTTGACTCGATGAGACTTTCTCACCGTGGCGATGCTTAAGTCTGTCCGAATCATGTTAGCAATTGCCGCATTTATGATTATGAAATTTGGCAAATGGATGTCAAACTGTATTCTGAATGGATTTTGGAAGAAGAGTTGTATATGATGCAACTGAAGGTTTTGCGATCAAAGGTGCTAACAAAATTGCAAGCTCCAGGTTCCATTTATGGACTAGTGCAAGCATCTCGGAGTTGGAATAAGCGCTTTGATAGTGTGATCAAAGCATATGGTTTTCTAGACTTTTGGAAGCTTGTATTTACAAGAAAGTGAGTGGGACTCTGAGCATTTCTAATATTATATGTAGATGACATATTGTTAATTGGAAATGATATAGAATTTTGGATAGCATAAAGGGATACTTGAATAAAAGTTTTTCAATGAAAGACCTCAAGGCATGCTGCATATTGGCATCACATAGAGATAGATCAAGATGCTTAATTGGACTTTCACAAAGCACATACCTTGATAAAATTTTGAAAATTTCAAAATGGTGAGCAAAGAAAGGTTCTTACTTGTATTACAAGGTGTGAAGTTGAGTCGGACTCAATGCCGACCACACCAGAAGATAGAAGAAAATGAAAGATGTTCCTATGCTTCAGCCATAGGCTCTATCATGTATGCAATCTGCATGTGAACCTGGCGTATGCTTGGCAATAAGCTTGGCAGGTAGGTACCAAAATAATCGAGTGGATCAGGACGGTCAAGAACATCCGAAATACAAGCGGACTAAGGATATGTTTCGTTTATGGAGGTGACAAAGAGCTAATAAGTAAATGGTTATCGATGCAAGCATTGACTGAGTCCGGGCGATTCTAAATTACAAACGGATCGTGTTTCAATTAAGCGGTGGAGCTATAAGTTGGTGCAGTTCTAAACAAAGCATCGTGGCGTGATCTACATCTGAGCGGAGTACATAGCGCCGGGCAGCGAATGAAATCTGGATGAAGGTTCATTTCGATCTAGGTGTCATACCTAGTGCATCGGGACCAATGAAGATCTTCTGTGACAATACTGGTGCAATTGCTGCAGGAATCAGATTTCACAAGAGGATAAGCACATCAAGAAGACGCTAATTCCATCCGGGACCAAGTCGGTGGGAGACATAAATTTGCAAGATACATACGGATCTGAATATTTGAGACCCGTTGACTAAGCCTCTTCCTGGCAAAACATGATCACACCAAGACTCCATGGGTGTTAGAATCATTCAGTGTAATCTAGATTATTAACTCTAGTGCAAGTGGGAGATTGAAGGAAATATGCCTAAGTCAATAATAAAGTTATTATTTATTCCTCATATCATGATAAATGTTTATTATTCATTCTAGAATTGTATTAACGGAAACCTGATACATGTGTGAATACATAGACAAACTTAATGTCACTAGTATGCCTCTACTTGACTAGCTCATTAATCAAAGATGGTTATGTTTCCTAACCATGACATGTGTTGTCATTTGATTAACAGGATCACATCATTAGGAGAATGATGTGATTGACAACCCATTCCGTTAAGCTTACACTTGATATAGTATGTTGCTATTGCTTTCTTCATGACTTATACAAAGTTCCTATAACTATAGATTATGCAACTCCGTTTACGGAGGAACACTTTGTGTGCTACCAAGCGTCTGGCGTAAGCTGGGTGATTATAAAGGAGCTCTACAGGTGTCTCCAAGGTACATGTGTTGAGTTGTTGAATTAGTTTTGTCACTCCGATTGTCCGAGAGGTTATCTGAGCCCTCTCGGTAATACACATCACTATAAGCCTTGCAACAATGTGGCCAATGAGTTGGTTATGGAATGATGCGTACGTAATAAAAAAAGACTTGCGTAGCGAGATTGAACTAGGTATTGAGATACCGATGATCAAATCTCGGGCAAGTAACATACCGATGACAAAGGAACAATATGTTGTTATGCGGTTTGACGATAAAGATCTTCGTAGAATATGTGAGCCAATATGAGCATCGAGTTCCGCTATTGGTTATTGACGGAAGCAGTTCTAGGTCATGTCTACATAGTTCTCGAACCCGTAGGAATCGCCGCATAACGTTACGATGACAATTATATTATGAGTTTATATGGTTTGATGTCTTTGAAGTTTGTTGAGTCCCGAATGAGATTACGGGCATGGCGAGAGTCTCGAAATGGTGAGACATAAATTGATATATTGAATGACTATATTCGGACACGGAAGTGTTCGGGTGATTTTGAAGAAAACGGGTGCGGAGGGTTCGGAACCCCAGGGAAGTATGGGCCTTAGTGGGCCTGAGGGAGAGAGGCAGCAGCCGAGGTGGCGCGCCCCCATGAAGTCCGGTTGGACTAGGGGAGGCGCGGCCCTCTCCTCTCTCCTCCTCCTTCCCCCCTCTTCCTAGTTGGACTAGGAAAGGGGTCCTCCTAGGGAGGACTCCCCCCTCCTTAGCGCCCAAGGCCAGCCGCTCCCCCTTGATCCTTTATATCACGGGAGGCACCCCAAAGACACATAAGTTGATCTTGATCATTCCTTAGCCGTGTCAGGTGCCCCCTCCACCATATTCCACCTCGGTCATATCGTTGCAGTGGCTTGGGGTGAAGCCTGCGTCGTGTAGACATCATCATCGTCTCCATGCCGTCGTCTTGGGAACTCATCCCACCTCTTTGGATGGGTCAGGGGATCTTCATCGAGTTGAGCGTGTCTTTGAACTTCGGAGGTGCCGTCGTTTGGTACTTGGATTGGTGGATCGTGAAGGCGTCTGACTACATCAACAGCGTTGTTCTAGCAGCGCTTCTCGGTCTGAGGTGCGTGGACACTCCCCCTCTACGTTGCTAGCATCACCATGATGCGTGTGCATTAGAAAATTTGAAATTACTCGTTCCCCCACACCTACCCCATATTGGCGCGCCCCTGTCTCCTGGGCCCCTGGTAGCCCTCGGTGCCATCTTCTGCTATGAAGGCTTACCTAGGAAATCATAACAGCTGTTGGGGTGAAACTCCATCATACAGGCGGAACAGCGGAACCAATCAGGGCTCGGCGGAGGCTGTTACACGAGAAACTTCCTCCGGAGGGAAATCATCACCATCGTCATCACCACAATCCCTCTCTCATGGAGGGTCAATCTCCATCATCTTCACCAACACCATCTACTCTCAAAACCCTAGTTCATCTCTTGCCAATCTTGTATCAAAACCACAAATGGTACTGTGGTTGCTAGTAGTGTTGATTACTCCTTGTAGTTGATGCTAATTGGTTTACTTGGTGGAAGATCATATGTTCGGATCCTTAATGCATATTAATACTCCTCTGATTGTGAACATGAATATGCTTTGTGAGTAATTCGTTTGTTCCACGAGGACATGGGTGAAGTCTTGCTATTAGTAGTCATGTGAATTTGGTATTAGATTCGATATTTTGATGAGATGTATGTTGTCTCTCCTCTAGTGGTGTTATGTGAACATCGGCGACATGACACTTCACCATTATTTGGGCCTAGAAGGCATTGATAATAAGTAGATGATGGGTTGCTAAGTGACAGAAGCTTAAACCCTAGTTTGTCGTTGTAACCGTAAGGGGCTGATTTGGATCCATATGTCTAATGTTGTGGTTAGGTTTACCTTAACTTCTTTTGTAGTTCGGATGCTTGCAATGAGGTTTAATAATAAGTGAATGGCTTTTGTCCAAGTAAGGCAGTACCAAGCACTGGTCCACCCACATATCAAATTATCAAAGTACGAATGGGATCATATAGGCGTGATGAAAACTAACAGATAATTTCTGTGTCCTCGAGGCTTTTTCTCATTATAAGAAATTGTCCGAACTTGTCCTTTGCTACAAAAGGTTAGGACACCCTTTGCACTTTATTTACTTTCATTTCTTGTTACCCGTTACAAATTATCTTATCGAGAAAACTCATACCTACAATTGCGTGCAGGAGAAAACCTTCTTGAAAACATTGTCATTTCATACGCTCCTCGTTGGGTTCGACTCTTACTGAAAGGACTATGATAGATCCCCTATACTTGGGTCATCACAAATCCCTACACTCTCTCCCCTTTGGCAGAGGCAAAGGCGGGGACACTACTACAAGTGGTGGCTCAGCGGAGTAATCATTGCCCCTCCTTCGAGTTAGTGGCAGAGCAGTCTCTCGTTGTCCTCCTCGAGAATCAGTCCACTTGAAGCCTTGTTTACCATCCACTCAGCCTCACGGGTGATCGCTCCTCAGAACCCGATCATCTCCCAAAATCCTCATAATCTTCTTGTCATGGCCAGCGACTCTCCTGAACAACGTGGTCGATATTGCCCTTTTGCATGAGAACAATGCCTTCATCTTGTTCTTTAACCTCTTAGCCCAAGATGGCTCGGAGGTGGGAGGATCACCCTCAGGCTATCCTGGTCCGCTGCCTCCTCCTCATCCTCATACGCATCCCACATCCATGGCGATCCGGGTCTCGGCCACAAGTGATGTTAGCCCGAGTCTTGACCACGGGCTGATGGAATCATATCCGAATCAACGGGGCCTCAAACTCATCCTCGGGGTAGAGCTTCTCCCAAGTTCGAGATCAAATGAAACATATAAGGTCCATAGATGGGGACCTTGCGGTTGTCACATAAGCAGGCTCACACCACATGATATGCGAGGACATCAAGTGGTAGAGTCTAAGATTCTTGGCGCTTCCTCACACAGGAGCATCATGTCACAAGGAAGCATGCAACTTGTCCTTGTCACCAATCGTGGAAAGAGAGTGGAGAAGATCAAGTGCAGGATGACAAGGAAGGAGTTGAGCACCAAGATGACTTCCTTTGGAGGCTTCTTCTCAACATAGAAGGGTGAATCTTGTTCTTGTTGGGTGACTCGGTTGGCATGAGGCCGAACACCTTGGGGTGTGGTGAGCTCATCCTTAACACCAAGCAAAGTCATGAACTCCTTCCACATAGCATGTGACTCACTGCCATTAGTCATCAAGTCATAGTCCGTTCCTTATTAGGATGATGATGCAGAGGCACAATCTGAACAAAGTCTTTGTGAAAAGATGATGTGCTCAATGCCAAGTGCTCCACTAGATCCAAAGCCTCACCAAAGTAGTCCGGTGCTTCTCTTGCATATGATGCATGTCGATCGATTGCACATCCACATAGATGTTTTGCTTGGCCTTGATCACATCGGATAAATGAGATTACTTGGTTGGTGAACAGGTCATTCCAAAGTTGTACGAGGATGCACATAGGGATTGATATTCCTTGAGGATGAACTCGCAAATATTCATTCCCATGAGACCTTTGTCCTTGGTGGCGGTAGTCTTGGTCTGTGTTGGGGGCGGTGGAGCCCTCTGGAGCTTCATCTTGATTTTGAGAGGCTTGGAGCCGTGTCGCTTGGATTGGAGCGCGTGCGGGCACTGAGCCTACCTAAAACACACCACAAAACAAACACGCAAGAGCGCGAGAAGAAGGATTAATGCAAAAGACAAGCGGTGAAACAAGTAGAACTTCGCCTTTAATTGCCACATGAGAGGTTTGACAACAGCGGTAGTCTGCTTGGCCTGCAAATTTAAAAGTTTTAGTGCCGCTCCTAGTCAATCACGATAATGCCGCGCGCAGGCGGTAATACGCGTTTCGAATCCAGCTGCAAGTGGATACAAGTACAACAAAAGCGGTACTATAGTCGATCAAATCGCGGCAACATATCAAGTACTATCTCTATGCATTACTACTCTCCTACATCCTACTCTTGCAAAGATTTGGCCTAAAATCTAGAACAACATGCATCTCCCAAAACCTAGAAGCAAAACAAACCAAAGAGAAAGTTTGAAGGCATATGGAAGAGAGTGGTGGGGAATGATCCTTGGGCGGAATCAGGAAGCGGTGAAGCGGAGATCCGGCGAGCCTCAACGCCCGTTCTTGGCGGAGAGAGGGCGTGGGGAGAAAGAGTGAATGGGTATGGGGAGTTGAACTCTCCTACTCTTAACTCCCAGCGCTACTCAGCAGTAGTATCACCAGCGTCCTTCGGTAGTACAGCCAGTGGAAATATTCCGCGTAAACGTCTTGCTCCACAGTGAAAAATTTCTGCCCGTGGTGAAATGATGTATGTCCTGATGATACCGTGTAGAGTACCGGTAGTACCATGAACGAAAATGCAGTTTTCAACAAAAAGGAAAGCATCTTTCCACGAAACCTTCAAGCGAGCGAACACACCAGCGAGCTAACAAGAGACACCACACACAAGCTACAAGCAAGAAAAACAAGAGACAACAAGGACCAAAGCGATACAGCCTCTCAAGGAGAGGCGGTGGCAAGCCACCTATATTTGGTGATTAATTGTATGGCCACGAAGAATTATCCTTGGGCCCATGACCAAAACTTTGTCTTTGACACAAGTACCATCAAAAATGGCTAATGTGAAAGAGTTAATCAATTTATGCATAATGGGGAGGGAGTTCATTGAGAGAAACACTCCCCTATATCTATACCTAAACTAGACAACAAGTTAAGTGTGGTGGGGTGTGCAAGGTTTAGTCACATTGCTCGAATCAATGATATTTAGCTCATGCCATAACTCACGAAATCTTGCTTCATCCAAGAGGGCGAAAATATCTACAAGGTTATCATGAGTGTTGACATGAGTGAGCTCGATCTCCCTCGCCTAATATGATCTGGATGAAGTGATACAAATCTCAATATGCTTCGTCTTGAAGTGTTGCACGGGTTGAGAGAAATCTTGATGGCACTTTCATTGTCACCAAAGAGGCACTTTGTCACAAATGACATAATCCTTTAAGTTTGCCTCATCCATAAGAGTTGTGCCAACAACTACCGGCCGCCACATACTCCGCTTGATTGGGCAGAGAGACACACAACTTTGCTTGGAAGACCAACTCACCAAAAAACGACAGAAATTGGCACTCACGGAAGTGGACTTCCTATCCACTTTGTCTCCTCCCAATCGGAATCGAATATCCTACAAGCTTGAAGTTTGCTCCTCTTGGGTACCATAAGCCAAAGTTTGGGGTATGAGCCAAATATTGAAATATTAGCTATACCACCACAGTGGCTTTCCTTGATCTTGCTTGACATTGCAAATTCCCACACTCAACATGATATCCGGTCTAGATGCAAAAGGTAAAGCAAGGAGCAATCATGGAAGCGATATACCTTTTGATCCTTTGCTTTACCATTTGGATCAATGTCAAGTTAGCACTTGGTGGGCATTGGGGTGGAAGCGACTTGACATCCTTATCTTTAATCTCTTTATGTCTTGTGTATTTGGCTTGATGAGAAGTTTCCTTATCTTCTTTGTTTGACTTGAACCGAGAAGAACTTCACTCTCATGGGACATCTTGAACTTAGAGTCATGAGGCGGCAAATTCCTCATTGAAAGCTTGTTAGAACCAAAATAATATCACCAACTTTTAAACAACTCCTCTTTGACCTTCTTAGTAAAAAGGTGAGATCGATTACAACTTCAAATCCATGATCTTACGACAACTTCGGTAAGGTGGTCGTACCGCATGTGGGGCTTGCTTAAACCATAGCAATTGCCTTATCGAGTTGATACATTGAAAGTGGGATCCTCAAACCGGGGGTTGCTTGACATAAACCAGCTCATTAATAGGACCATTAGAAAAGCACTCTTCATCCATTTGTTGTAACTTAAAGTTGTGATGGGAAGCATAAGCAATCAACAAGCGAATGGATTCAAAGGCAAGGAAAGGTTTCACCATAGTCGATACCTCGACTTGGGAGTGTGCTACCAATCTTGCCTTGTTGCGACGATGGTCCCATGAGCATCTTGCTTGTTCTTGAATATCCACTTGGTTCCAATGACATTGTGGTTCCCCATTGGCCTTGGCAATCTCCACCTGTGTTGTACTTGAAGTTGTTGAGTTCTTCTTGCATGGCATTGAGCCAATCCGGATCTTTGGCGCCTCATAGACCTTTTGGGGATCAACACAAGAGAACACGATGATGTACAATAGTTTGTCAATTGTCTATGAGTGCTTACCCCCTTTTAATGCTTCAAGCACATTCTTCATGAGATGACCCTTAGTGGAGCTTGGATGCAATCTTAGCGGCTAGCTCAATTCCTCCTCGGGGTGAGTCGAGGGCGGTCATGATCATCTTGGCGCCGTCTTGAGCTTGTTCTTGATCTTGAGCTTGCTCTTGATCTTGAACTTGCTTTCGAAGGAGAACTTGACCTTGGCATCATTTGGTGGTTCACCACCATCTTGAGGATTGATCTTGCCCTTGATCTTGTCGAGGAGGTGGAGGCCTTCACTTTGTTTTTCGGAAGTGTGTGGGTCTTGGGTTGGTGATGGCTCCACTTGGTGGAGCATTGTCTTCTACTTTGGCCTGAGGGATCCTCAATGGGTAGGATATGACCCACACCCATTCTTCTTATGGCTTGGGGAGGAATTTCATCACCTACATCACAAGTACCACTTTACTTGAGGGCGTTATTCTCGTCAAACTCTATGTTACGTCTCCTCAATAAGTCCGGTGGACTTGTTGAGGAACTGATAACATGAGAGTTTAGCATAACTCAAATATGCCCTCATAAGCTCTAGCCTCAAATTTAGAACGCGAACACCTTTCTTGAGAATGAAACACTTACACGACACCTAGAAGTACTTGAGGTTGGGCTTTGTTCTTGATAAGTATTTCATAAGGAGTCTTGTTCAAGCCTTTGTGGAGATAGAGCCGATTGGATGCATGACATGCTGTGTTGATGGCTTGGCCCAAAAGTTGTATGGAGACTTGAACTCTACCATCATGGTCCTTGCATCCATCAATGTCCGGTTCTTCCTCTCCAACACCATTTTGTTGAGGGTATATAGTGCAGAATATTGATGCTTGATCCCCCTCATCACTAGAAACTCATCAAGGTGTAGTTCTTGAACTTCGGTGCGTTGTCACTCCTAATTGTCAAGATCTTTGCATCATGTTGACGTTGAGCTTCATTTGCAAAGTCGATGGCGGTTTATTGAGTCTAACTCTTCCTCTTGAAGAAATATACCCAAGTGTATCTTGAATAATCATCCACAATCACCAATACTTTCTACCCCAATACTATCAAGGATGGAGCCCAAAGAGATCCATGTGAAGGGCTCAAGGGTCTCTTCAAGTAGAATGATAGTCGTGGGGAGGTGAGCCTTCTCATGAAGCTTTCCTTGATACAAGCACCAAAACACGATCTTTGGCAAAACTAACATTTGTTAGTCCACGGACATAGCCCCCCTTGAGAAGACTTTGCAAAGATCTCATATTGGCGTGGGATAACCAATTGCCAAAGCCATCCCACATCAACTTTAGCCATTAGGCATGTCGCGGTCTTAGTGGGTCGCTCTGAAAATTTAATCACATAAAGACCGTTGTCGACACCCAACAAAGGCTACTTTAAAGTCTTGCTCCACAGAGGGCCACAATATCAATATCAAAGAAAGTGGCAAAACCCATAGTGCAAGTTGACAAGCGGAAAGTAGATTGTAAGCAGGACTCAACAAGCATGACTTTCTCGATTGTTAGATCATGAGAAATGACAACCTTGCCAAGACCCGATACCTTAGAAGAGCGTCACCCCACTTTCGGCGTTGGTGGGCATAGAAGGATCTTGTGCACGTCCACCACAAGTCCTTGCTTCCGGTCATATGATTTGTTGCTCCACTATCGACCATGATCCTCACGAAGCAAAACCTACAAGAGATCAATGATTGGTTTTAGGTACCCATTTGTAATGGGTCCTTTGATGTTAGTAACAAGGGTCTTAGGAACCCAAATAGACCCAATTTACTCATAAGGAGAACTAACAAATTTAGCATAAACATGCCCATCACTATACGGCACAACACATAAGAAGGGTTAAAGTAAATCGGCTTTGTTGGAAGGGTGGCATTGCCCTTTTGACATCACCACCCTTCATTGTTCTTCTTCTCCTGGGGCACCCTCTCCCTCCTTCACAAAAGTTTGCTTGAGAGGGGAGGTCGTTTAGTCTTGTCATTCTTCTTCTTGTTCTTGGACTTGGTGCGAACCCAACTCCCTCCTTGGACACAACTTCCTTTTGATTACTCAAAAGGTCATTGAGTTCTTCTCACCTTGCACGTCCACGAGGCCTTTCTCAAGTTTCTCCTTCAACTTGGCATTCTCCTCCACAAGATGTGAAGGAAATATGCCCTAGAGGCAATAATAAAGTTATTATTAATTTCCTTATACCATGATAAATGTTTATTATTCATGCTAGAATTGTATTAACGGAAACATAATACATGTGAATACATGACAAACATAGTCTCTACTCCTAATGTCTCGGTTGGTAGGTCGCGTTCGGGTTTTATTTTCGTCCCACCATTTTAAATCGGTTTTTTCGCTGGTTTTTCGTCCTTCCCACACAAAAAACCACCCTCATCGACTCCCTCGTCCTAGGGTTCGCTCCGCTACAACGTCCTCCTCCGAGGCGGCGGGTAGAATCACGCTCACTTGCGGCGTCGCCTCCTCGCACCATGCCGCACGACTCCAGTGTGGCCGTATTTCGCCTTCGGATCGCCGTCGGCTCGCTGCTTAAGTCAGCGGTTCCTCCCCTCTCGATGATCCGCTGTCTTCTCCTAGAGGAGCAGGTGGTGCTGTGTGGAACTTTGGCCCGATGGTGGCGAGATCTGGCTTTCCATGAGACACCTGCTGCGGCCGCTCGGCGTAGACCGGCACCGTCCCCTCCTAAAAGATGGGAGTTCCGATCCCCTTCCCTAAATTCGCCTCCTCCTCCTGTCGTCTAGATGCCAATGTGTGGCGATTAAGCGGGGCTCGTGATTATGTCTTGACGAGCACATCGTTCAGTCTTGCTATTTTCCATTATTGTTGGGTTGCTTCTACTCCACCAATCTCAAGTGGCGAGTAGGTTTGACCTCAATTCGATCTGAGATATGGATTGGGATGTGATGCGTGTAGTTGCTAATTAAGTGATTTGGATCTTGTCCTCAATTAGTTCTCAATCTCAAAGAAGTGGGGTTTACAAATTTTATTATTTTTCAGCTTGAATGGACTATAACCGCCTAAGCGGTAGCGATTTGTATTTATTGCAGATATGGATTAATTCATTTCATGGCAGATGCTGGTTTTGACCTTGGTTGATCATGCTTTGTTCCGTGTTTGACACTGACATATGTTCTATCCATTGAAAATGGTGGCTGAATAATTACTACGTCTTTGGGAACATCTTGCTTAATACGAGTCCACCCTCGTTACTGGGTTTATCGCCCAATCACATGAATTGATTTTTTTCACCCAAAAAGGTTAGAAATCAACTGCTTTGCATACACAATTAAATAGTGAATATCATGTTTAATTAGTAAAATTTAATAGTTCATACACAATTAGGAAGTTGCATGAAGATTGCATTATTTTTTAAGAACATGTTCTATTGTAAAGATAAGGTCAGAGGCATACCAATACAATGCCCTGTTTAGTGAAGCTACAAAACCCACCATCATAACTTAATTTCTAATAACATTGGGCCTGTAAGGAAGTGCTTATTTAATAAATAAATATACTGGGCTTGATTGGCTTTGTAACTAGGCAGGTCGTGGACCCAGTTGATCACTCACGGTGACCGGTTACTATATTAGTGTATCAGCAGCGGTATGGCAGAAATTGGAATGCAATACTACATATCTCACAAAATGTTTGTTTCTAGCATGAATAACAAATAAAACACCACACACTTGGGAAGGTTACACATAATTTGTTGAAGTTCGAATAAAAAATTGCATTGGTGCTAACGATTTAGTGTAGTGGCATCTTCCATTGCCATATATGCTCTCATTATTCATGCTTACTTATATGCAGGACACCTTTTGCACGATATAGGGGATCGAGACTAAGAAACAGCGCCAATGATATGAAGCATATGCGGTTCCATAATATATGGCGGCTAAGTGTTAAGAAACGGTATGTCAAATATTGGCCTTGATATTCATATATTATGATGAGACATAAAGATTGATATATTGGGCGACTATATTCGGACACGGAAGTGTTCCGGTGATTTGGAAAAGAGCATGGAGTGCGGAGGTTACGGAACCCCGAAATGTTGAACCTTAGTGCAGGGAGAGAGAGAGGCGGCAACCCGAGGTGCGTGCCCCCTCAAGAGTCAGGTGGACTGGGGAGCTGACCCTCTTTCCTCTCCCTCTTCCTCTCTTCCTTCCCCTCCCTCTTCCTAGTTGGACTAGAAATGGAGTCCTCCCTACTAGGAGGACTCCCCCCCTCCTTAACCCTACAAGGGCGGAGCCTCTCCACAGCCTTTTTTCTCTACAGGGGGGGGCACTAAAGACAGAAGTTGATCTTGTGATGATTTCCTTAGCATGTCTTGCCCCTCCACCATATTCACACCCGTCATATCGCTCTTTGCTTAGGCAAAGCCCTCGTCGGTAGAACATCATCATCGATCACTGCAGCTGTTGTCTTGTGGAACTCATCCCGGCCTCTGGATGGTCAGGGATAAATCATCGATCTGAACGTGTCTGAACTTCCGGTGCACGTCGTTCGATACTTGGATCGGTCGGATCGTGAGGCGTCGACTACATCAACCACGTTGTTCCTAGCGCTTCGCTTTGAGTCTGATGCAGTGGACAACTCATCCTCTCGTTGCTATGCATCACCATGATCTTGCGTGTTAGTAGGAAAATTTTGAAATTACTATATTCTGGTGGTCTGAGCCCTAGTTTTATGCAGATGTGTATGCAGGTAGAACACAGAAGTGAGTTGTGGCGATACAAGTCATACTGTTTACCAACATGTCATACTTTGGTTCAGCGGTATTGTGAGATGAAGCGGCCGGACCGACATTACTGCGTCACGCTTACATGAGGCCAGTTTCACCGATTGAGCACTCGTGCTTAAAGAGGTGTTTGGCGGGTGTCTGTCTCTCTCACTTTAGTTGAACCGTGTGTCCTACGCCGTCCTTGCGAAGTTAAAACAACACTAACCAGCGAACTATCGACATGGTTTTGATGCGAGGTAAAGAGCGGTTCTTGCCGTCCATGGCGACCCACGTAAAATTTACAACAACAAAGTAGAGGGCGTCTAACTTGTTTTTGGGCATGTTGTGATGTGATATGGTCAAGACATGATGCTATATTTTATTATGAGATGATCATGTTTTGTAACAAGTTATACGACAATGGCAGAGCCATATGGTTGTCGCTTTATTGTATGAAATGCAAGCGCCTTATAATGCTTTACTTTATCACTAAGCGGTAGCGATAGTCGTAGAACAATAGATGCGTAAGCGACAACGATGCTGATGGAGATCAAGGTGTCGGCGCGGTGGCGATGGTGATCACTGACGGTGCCGGAGATGGAATCACAAGCACCAAGATGATGATGGCCATATCATATCACTTATATTGATTGCATGTGATGTTTATCGCTATGCATCTTATCTTGCTTTGAATTGGTAGCATTTAAGATGATCTCACTAAATTATCAAGTGTTCTCCCTGAGTATGCACCGTTCGAAAGTTCTTCGTGCTGAGACACCACGTGATGATGTCGGGTGTGATAGGCTCGTTCAAATACAGCGGGTGCAAAACAGTTGCACATGGAATACTGAGTTAAACTTGGCCTAGCATATCGGGATATGGCCTCGAACCACGGAGACGAAGGTGAGGCGTGAATCATATAATAGATATGATCAACATAGTGATGTTCACCATTGAAACTACTCCATCTCACGTGATGATCGGACATGGTTTAGTTGATTTGGATCACGTGATCACTTAGATGACTAGAGATGCATCTGGAGGTGGGGTTCTTAAGTAATATGATTAATTGAACTTAAATTTATCATGAACTTAGTACTTGATAGTATTTTGCTTGTCTATGTTTGTTTGTAGATAGATGGCGCAAATTGTTGTTCGATTTGAATTTTAGCGTTCCTTGAGAAGCTAAGTTAAAGATGATGGTAGCAATTACCGCAGACCGGTCCGTATTTGAGTTATCCTCATTGCTGCATAAAGAATTACATCCTGAGCGCTAGGTGCCAATTCTCTTGAATCTGGCCCGGCAACGTTAAAACCGGCGAATGACTACTTGATAGTTCGGTGTGCCATGCTTCTGACTTGGAACCGGGTCTTCAAGACGTTTTGAGCGTCATGGAGCATATAGAGATGTTCTAGGAGTTGAAGTTAATATTTCAAGCAAATGCGGTTGAGAGATATGAAGTCTCAATAAGTTTTATAGCAAGATGGATGGAGAATAGTTACGTCGGTGAACACATACTCAAATATGCGGGTATAATAATCACTTGATTCAAGCGGAGTTAATCTTCCGAAGATAGTGTCATTGGAATTCTTCAATCACTGCCCAAACTACAAAGCTTAGTGATGAACTATAATATAAAGGGATGAACAAGACTATTCCGAGCTCTTACAATACTAAAGGCTGCGGAGGTAGAAATCAAGAAGGCATCAAGTGTTGATGGTCAATAAGACCACAGTTTCAAGAAAAGGGCAAAGGAAGAAGAAGGGGAACTTCAAGAAATGACAAAAGTTCTGCTCAAGAGAAAAAGAGCAAGTCTGGACCTAAACACAGGCGAATCCTTCTCTGCCAAGCGGTGGACCTTTGGAAGCGGAACTGCCCCAAGTATTTGGTGGATAAGAAGGATGGCAAAGTGAACAAAAGGTATATGATATACATGTTATTGATGTGTACCTTACTAATGCTGTGATAGTACACAGGTATTGATCTTTAGTTACATTGCTAATATTTGCAACTTCGAAACAGGACTATGATTAGCGAAGATTAGCTAAGACGAGGTGGCGATCGTGTGAAATGGTTCCAAGTCGATGTGATCGCGTTGACCGCTACCTCTACATCTACCATCGGATTGGCTTTAGACCTAAATAATTATTATTGGCTGCGGCGTTGAGCATGAACATTATCTCCCGGATCTTGTTTGATCTTGAGGCGGTTATTCATTAAATCAGAGAATAATGGTTGTTCTATTTATGAGTAATATCTTTTATGGTCATGCACCCTTGAAGAGTGGTCTATTTTATTGAATCTCGATAGTAGTGATACACATATTCATAATGTTGAAACCAAAAGATCAGAGTTGATAATGATAGTGCAACTTATTTGTATTGCCGTTTAGCTCATATCGATTATAAAGCGCATGAAGAAACTCCATGATGGACTTTGGAATCATGATTATGAATCACTTGGTACTTACGATCGTGCCTCATGGGCAAGATGACTAAACATGTTCTCCGGAACTATGGGCGACAACAGTTTGTTAAAATCATACATACGATATGTGGTCAATGAATATTTAAGCTCGCGGTAGTATCGTTATTTCTCACCTTCACAGATGTTTGAGCGATATGGGTATATCTACTTAATGAAACCTGATGCGAACATTTGAAAAGTTCAAAATTTGAGTGAAGTGGAAAATCATCGTAACAAGAAAATAAATTTTCTATGATCGATCGTGGAGGATAATATTTGAATTCTGAGTTTGGTCTACATTTGAAACAATGTGAAATATTTCACAACTCCATACGGAACACCACGAAATGGTGTGTCGAGCAATGTCGTACTTTACTAGATATGGTGCGATCTATGATGTCTCTTCTTGATTTACCGCTATCGTTTTGGGTTATGCTTTGAGACAGCCGCATTCACGTTAAATAGGCACCATCAAAATCCGTTGAGGCGATGCCTTATGAACTATGGTTTGGCAAGAAACCAAAATTGTCGTTTCTTAAGTTTGGGGCTGCGATGCTTATGTGAAGAAACTTCAGCGGATAGCTCGAACCCAAAGAATGTGTCTTCATAGGATACCCAAAGAGACTGGGTACACCTTCTATCATAGATCTGAAGGCAAGATTTTTGTTGCTAAATTGGATCCTTTCTAGAGAAGGAGTTTCTCTGAAAGAAGTGAGTGGGAGGAAAGTAGAACTTGATGAGATGATTGTATGCCTGCTCTCTTATTGGAAAGTAGTTCATCCACAGGCAGGTTCTGTGACAACTACACCAATTAGTGAGGAAGCTAATGATATTGATCATGAAACTTGGATCAAGTTACTGCGAACCTCGTGGTCTACGGGTAAGATCACACCGGATGATACGGTAATCCTACGGAAGTCATGTTACTTGACCATGGAACCTACGAACTATGAGGAAGCGATGATGAGCCGATTCATAAAATGGCTTGAGGCCATGAAATGCGAGATGGGATCCATGTATGAGAACAAAGTATGGACTTTGGTTGACTTGCCCGATGATCGGCAAGCCATGAAATAAATGGATCTTCAAGAAGAAGAGCGTTGATGGTAATATAGCTGTCTACAAAGCTGACTTGTTGCAAAGGTTTCGACAAGTTCAAGGTTGACTCGATGAGACTTTCTCACCGTGGCGATGCTTAAGTCTGTCCGAATCATGTTAGCAATTGCCGCATTTATGATTATGAAATTTGGCAAATGGATGTCAAACTGTATTCTGAATGGATTTTGGAAGAAGAGTTGTATATGATGCAACTGAAGGTTTTGCGATCAAAGGTGCTAACAAAATTGCAAGCTCCAGGTTCCATTTATGGACTAGTGCAAGCATCTCGGAGTTGGAATAAGCGCTTTGATAGTGTGATCAAAGCATATGGTTTTCTAGACTTTTGGAAGCTTGTATTTACAAGAAAGTGAGTGGGACTCTGAGCATTTCTAATATTATATGTAGATGACATATTGTTAATTGGAAATGATATAGAATTTTGGATAGCATAAAGGGATACTTGAATAAAAGTTTTTCAATGAAAGACCTCAAGGCATGCTGCATATTGGCATCACATAGAGATAGATCAAGATGCTTAATTGGACTTTCACAAAGCACATACCTTGATAAAATTTTGAAAATTTCAAAATGGTGAGCAAAGAAAGGTTCTTACTTGTATTACAAGGTGTGAAGTTGAGTCGGACTCAATGCCGACCACACCAGAAGATAGAAGAAAATGAAAGATGTTCCTATGCTTCAGCCATAGGCTCTATCATGTATGCAATCTGCATGTGAACCTGGCGTATGCTTGGCAATAAGCTTGGCAGGTAGGTACCAAAATAATCGAGTGGATCAGGACGGTCAAGAACATCCGAAATACAAGCGGACTAAGGATATGTTTCGTTTATGGAGGTGACAAAGAGCTAATAAGTAAATGGTTATCGATGCAAGCATTGACTGAGTCCGGGCGATTCTAAATTACAAACGGATCGTGTTTCAATTAAGCGGTGGAGCTATAAGTTGGTGCAGTTCTAAACAAAGCATCGTGGCGTGATCTACATCTGAGCGGAGTACATAGCGCCGGGCAGCGAATGAAATCTGGATGAAGGTTCATTTCGATCTAGGTGTCATACCTAGTGCATCGGGACCAATGAAGATCTTCTGTGACAATACTGGTGCAATTGCTGCAGGAATCAGATTTCACAAGAGGATAAGCACATCAAGAAGACGCTAATTCCATCCGGGACCAAGTCGGTGGGAGACATAAATTTGCAAGATACATACGGATCTGAATATTTGAGACCCGTTGACTAAGCCTCTTCCTGGCAAAACATGATCACACCAAGACTCCATGGGTGTTAGAATCATTCAGTGTAATCTAGATTATTAACTCTAGTGCAAGTGGGAGATTGAAGGAAATATGCCTAAGTCAATAATAAAGTTATTATTTATTCCTCATATCATGATAAATGTTTATTATTCATTCTAGAATTGTATTAACGGAAACCTGATACATGTGTGAATACATAGACAAACTTAATGTCACTAGTATGCCTCTACTTGACTAGCTCATTAATCAAAGATGGTTATGTTTCCTAACCATGACATGTGTTGTCATTTGATTAACAGGATCACATCATTAGGAGAATGATGTGATTGACAACCCATTCCGTTAAGCTTACACTTGATATAGTATGTTGCTATTGCTTTCTTCATGACTTATACAAAGTTCCTATAACTATAGATTATGCAACTCCGTTTACGGAGGAACACTTTGTGTGCTACCAAGCGTCTGGCGTAAGCTGGGTGATTATAAAGGAGCTCTACAGGTGTCTCCAAGGTACATGTGTTGAGTTGTTGAATTAGTTTTGTCACTCCGATTGTCCGAGAGGTTATCTGAGCCCTCTCGGTAATACACATCACTATAAGCCTTGCAACAATGTGGCCAATGAGTTGGTTATGGAATGATGCGTACGTAATAAAAAAAGACTTGCGTAGCGAGATTGAACTAGGTATTGAGATACCGATGATCAAATCTCGGGCAAGTAACATACCGATGACAAAGGAACAATATGTTGTTATGCGGTTTGACGATAAAGATCTTCGTAGAATATGTGAGCCAATATGAGCATCGAGTTCCGCTATTGGTTATTGACGGAAGCAGTTCTAGGTCATGTCTACATAGTTCTCGAACCCGTAGGAATCGCCGCATAACGTTACGATGACAATTATATTATGAGTTTATATGGTTTGATGTCTTTGAAGTTTGTTGAGTCCCGAATGAGATTACGGGCATGGCGAGAGTCTCGAAATGGTGAGACATAAATTGATATATTGAATGACTATATTCGGACACGGAAGTGTTCGGGTGATTTTGAAGAAAACGGGTGCGGAGGGTTCGGAACCCCAGGGAAGTATGGGCCTTAGTGGGCCTGAGGGAGAGAGGCAGCAGCCGAGGTGGCGCGCCCCCATGAAGTCCGGTTGGACTAGGGGAGGCGCGGCCCTCTCCTCTCTCCTCCTCCTTCCCCCCTCTTCCTAGTTGGACTAGGAAAGGGGTCCTCCTAGGGAGGACTCCCCCCTCCTTAGCGCCCAAGGCCAGCCGCTCCCCCTTGATCCTTTATATCACGGGAGGCACCCCAAAGACACATAAGTTGATCTTGATCATTCCTTAGCCGTGTCAGGTGCCCCCTCCACCATATTCCACCTCGGTCATATCGTTGCAGTGGCTTGGGGTGAAGCCTGCGTCGTGTAGACATCATCATCGTCTCCATGCCGTCGTCTTGGGAACTCATCCCACCTCTTTGGATGGGTCAGGGGATCTTCATCGAGTTGAGCGTGTCTTTGAACTTCGGAGGTGCCGTCGTTTGGTACTTGGATTGGTGGATCGTGAAGGCGTCTGACTACATCAACAGCGTTGTTCTAGCAGCGCTTCTCGGTCTGAGGTGCGTGGACACTCCCCCTCTACGTTGCTAGCATCACCATGATGCGTGTGCATTAGAAAATTTGAAATTACTCGTTCCCCCACACCTACCCCATATTGGCGCGCCCCTGTCTCCTGGGCCCCTGGTAGCCCTCGGTGCCATCTTCTGCTATGAAGGCTTACCTAGGAAATCATAACAGCTGTTGGGGTGAAACTCCATCATACAGGCGGAACAGCGGAACCAATCAGGGCTCGGCGGAGGCTGTTACACGAGAAACTTCCTCCGGAGGGAAATCATCACCATCGTCATCACCACAATCCCTCTCTCATGGAGGGTCAATCTCCATCATCTTCACCAACACCATCTACTCTCAAAACCCTAGTTCATCTCTTGCCAATCTTGTATCAAAACCACAAATGGTACTGTGGTTGCTAGTAGTGTTGATTACTCCTTGTAGTTGATGCTAATTGGTTTACTTGGTGGAAGATCATATGTTCGGATCCTTAATGCATATTAATACTCCTCTGATTGTGAACATGAATATGCTTTGTGAGTAATTCGTTTGTTCCACGAGGACATGGGTGAAGTCTTGCTATTAGTAGTCATGTGAATTTGGTATTAGATTCGATATTTTGATGAGATGTATGTTGTCTCTCCTCTAGTGGTGTTATGTGAACATCGGCGACATGACACTTCACCATTATTTGGGCCTAGAAGGCATTGATAATAAGTAGATGATGGGTTGCTAAGTGACAGAAGCTTAAACCCTAGTTTGTCGTTGTAACCGTAAGGGGCTGATTTGGATCCATATGTCTAATGTTGTGGTTAGGTTTACCTTAACTTCTTTTGTAGTTCGGATGCTTGCAATGAGGTTTAATAATAAGTGAATGGCTTTTGTCCAAGTAAGGCAGTACCAAGCACTGGTCCACCCACATATCAAATTATCAAAGTACGAATGGGATCATATAGGCGTGATGAAAACTAACAGATAATTTCTGTGTCCTCGAGGCTTTTTCTCATTATAAGAAATTGTCCGAACTTGTCCTTTGCTACAAAAGGTTAGGACACCCTTTGCACTTTATTTACTTTCATTTCTTGTTACCCGTTACAAATTATCTTATCGAGAAAACTCATACCTACAATTGCGTGCAGGAGAAAACCTTCTTGAAAACATTGTCATTTCATACGCTCCTCGTTGGGTTCGACTCTTACTGAAAGGACTATGATAGATCCCCTATACTTGGGTCATCACAAATCCCTACACTCTCTCCCCTTTGGCAGAGGCAAAGGCGGGGACACTACTACAAGTGGTGGCTCAGCGGAGTAATCATTGCCCCTCCTTCGAGTTAGTGGCAGAGCAGTCTCTCGTTGTCCTCCTCGAGAATCAGTCCACTTGAAGCCTTGTTTACCATCCACTCAGCCTCACGGGTGATCGCTCCTCAGAACCCGATCATCTCCCAAAATCCTCATAATCTTCTTGTCATGGCCAGCGACTCTCCTGAACAACGTGGTCGATATTGCCCTTTTGCATGAGAACAATGCCTTCATCTTGTTCTTTAACCTCTTAGCCCAAGATGGCTCGGAGGTGGGAGGATCACCCTCAGGCTATCCTGGTCCGCTGCCTCCTCCTCATCCTCATACGCATCCCACATCCATGGCGATCCGGGTCTCGGCCACAAGTGATGTTAGCCCGAGTCTTGACCACGGGCTGATGGAATCATATCCGAATCAACGGGGCCTCAAACTCATCCTCGGGGTAGAGCTTCTCCCAAGTTCGAGATCAAATGAAACATATAAGGTCCATAGATGGGGACCTTGCGGTTGTCACATAAGCAGGCTCACACCACATGATATGCGAGGACATCAAGTGGTAGAGTCTAAGATTCTTGGCGCTTCCTCACACAGGAGCATCATGTCACAAGGAAGCATGCAACTTGTCCTTGTCACCAATCGTGGAAAGAGAGTGGAGAAGATCAAGTGCAGGATGACAAGGAAGGAGTTGAGCACCAAGATGACTTCCTTTGGAGGCTTCTTCTCAACATAGAAGGGTGAATCTTGTTCTTGTTGGGTGACTCGGTTGGCATGAGGCCGAACACCTTGGGGTGTGGTGAGCTCATCCTTAACACCAAGCAAAGTCATGAACTCCTTCCACATAGCATGTGACTCACTGCCATTAGTCATCAAGTCATAGTCCGTTCCTTATTAGGATGATGATGCAGAGGCACAATCTGAACAAAGTCTTTGTGAAAAGATGATGTGCTCAATGCCAAGTGCTCCACTAGATCCAAAGCCTCACCAAAGTAGTCCGGTGCTTCTCTTGCATATGATGCATGTCGATCGATTGCACATCCACATAGATGTTTTGCTTGGCCTTGATCACATCGGATAAATGAGATTACTTGGTTGGTGAACAGGTCATTCCAAAGTTGTACGAGGATGCACATAGGGATTGATATTCCTTGAGGATGAACTCGCAAATATTCATTCCCATGAGACCTTTGTCCTTGGTGGCGGTAGTCTTGGTCTGTGTTGGGGGCGGTGGAGCCCTCTGGAGCTTCATCTTGATTTTGAGAGGCTTGGAGCCGTGTCGCTTGGATTGGAGCGCGTGCGGGCACTGAGCCTACCTAAAACACACCACAAAACAAACACGCAAGAGCGCGAGAAGAAGGATTAATGCAAAAGACAAGCGGTGAAACAAGTAGAACTTCGCCTTTAATTGCCACATGAGAGGTTTGACAACAGCGGTAGTCTGCTTGGCCTGCAAATTTAAAAGTTTTAGTGCCGCTCCTAGTCAATCACGATAATGCCGCGCGCAGGCGGTAATACGCGTTTCGAATCCAGCTGCAAGTGGATACAAGTACAACAAAAGCGGTACTATAGTCGATCAAATCGCGGCAACATATCAAGTACTATCTCTATGCATTACTACTCTCCTACATCCTACTCTTGCAAAGATTTGGCCTAAAATCTAGAACAACATGCATCTCCCAAAACCTAGAAGCAAAACAAACCAAAGAGAAAGTTTGAAGGCATATGGAAGAGAGTGGTGGGGAATGATCCTTGGGCGGAATCAGGAAGCGGTGAAGCGGAGATCCGGCGAGCCTCAACGCCCGTTCTTGGCGGAGAGAGGGCGTGGGGAGAAAGAGTGAATGGGTATGGGGAGTTGAACTCTCCTACTCTTAACTCCCAGCGCTACTCAGCAGTAGTATCACCAGCGTCCTTCGGTAGTACAGCCAGTGGAAATATTCCGCGTAAACGTCTTGCTCCACAGTGAAAAATTTCTGCCCGTGGTGAAATGATGTATGTCCTGATGATACCGTGTAGAGTACCGGTAGTACCATGAACGAAAATGCAGTTTTCAACAAAAAGGAAAGCATCTTTCCACGAAACCTTCAAGCGAGCGAACACACCAGCGAGCTAACAAGAGACACCACACACAAGCTACAAGCAAGAAAAACAAGAGACAACAAGGACCAAAGCGATACAGCCTCTCAAGGAGAGGCGGTGGCAAGCCACCTATATTTGGTGATTAATTGTATGGCCACGAAGAATTATCCTTGGGCCCATGACCAAAACTTTGTCTTTGACACAAGTACCATCAAAAATGGCTAATGTGAAAGAGTTAATCAATTTATGCATAATGGGGAGGGAGTTCATTGAGAGAAACACTCCCCTATATCTATACCTAAACTAGACAACAAGTTAAGTGTGGTGGGGTGTGCAAGGTTTAGTCACATTGCTCGAATCAATGATATTTAGCTCATGCCATAACTCACGAAATCTTGCTTCATCCAAGAGGGCGAAAATATCTACAAGGTTATCATGAGTGTTGACATGAGTGAGCTCGATCTCCCTCGCCTAATATGATCTGGATGAAGTGATACAAATCTCAATATGCTTCGTCTTGAAGTGTTGCACGGGTTGAGAGAAATCTTGATGGCACTTTCATTGTCACCAAAGAGGCACTTTGTCACAAATGACATAATCCTTTAAGTTTGCCTCATCCATAAGAGTTGTGCCAACAACTACCGGCCGCCACATACTCCGCTTGATTGGGCAGAGAGACACACAACTTTGCTTGGAAGACCAACTCACCAAAAAACGACAGAAATTGGCACTCACGGAAGTGGACTTCCTATCCACTTTGTCTCCTCCCAATCGGAATCGAATATCCTACAAGCTTGAAGTTTGCTCCTCTTGGGTACCATAAGCCAAAGTTTGGGGTATGAGCCAAATATTGAAATATTAGCTATACCACCACAGTGGCTTTCCTTGATCTTGCTTGACATTGCAAATTCCCACACTCAACATGATATCCGGTCTAGATGCAAAAGGTAAAGCAAGGAGCAATCATGGAAGCGATATACCTTTTGATCCTTTGCTTTACCATTTGGATCAATGTCAAGTTAGCACTTGGTGGGCATTGGGGTGGAAGCGACTTGACATCCTTATCTTTAATCTCTTTATGTCTTGTGTATTTGGCTTGATGAGAAGTTTCCTTATCTTCTTTGTTTGACTTGAACCGAGAAGAACTTCACTCTCATGGGACATCTTGAACTTAGAGTCATGAGGCGGCAAATTCCTCATTGAAAGCTTGTTAGAACCAAAATAATATCACCAACTTTTAAACAACTCCTCTTTGACCTTCTTAGTAAAAAGGTGAGATCGATTACAACTTCAAATCCATGATCTTACGACAACTTCGGTAAGGTGGTCGTACCGCATGTGGGGCTTGCTTAAACCATAGCAATTGCCTTATCGAGTTGATACATTGAAAGTGGGATCCTCAAACCGGGGGTTGCTTGACATAAACCAGCTCATTAATAGGACCATTAGAAAAGCACTCTTCATCCATTTGTTGTAACTTAAAGTTGTGATGGGAAGCATAAGCAATCAACAAGCGAATGGATTCAAAGGCAAGGAAAGGTTTCACCATAGTCGATACCTCGACTTGGGAGTGTGCTACCAATCTTGCCTTGTTGCGACGATGGTCCCATGAGCATCTTGCTTGTTCTTGAATATCCACTTGGTTCCAATGACATTGTGGTTCCCCATTGGCCTTGGCAATCTCCACCTGTGTTGTACTTGAAGTTGTTGAGTTCTTCTTGCATGGCATTGAGCCAATCCGGATCTTTGGCGCCTCATAGACCTTTTGGGGATCAACACAAGAGAACACGATGATGTACAATAGTTTGTCAATTGTCTATGAGTGCTTACCCCCTTTTAATGCTTCAAGCACATTCTTCATGAGATGACCCTTAGTGGAGCTTGGATGCAATCTTAGCGGCTAGCTCAATTCCTCCTCGGGGTGAGTCGAGGGCGGTCATGATCATCTTGGCGCCGTCTTGAGCTTGTTCTTGATCTTGAGCTTGCTCTTGATCTTGAACTTGCTTTCGAAGGAGAACTTGACCTTGGCATCATTTGGTGGTTCACCACCATCTTGAGGATTGATCTTGCCCTTGATCTTGTCGAGGAGGTGGAGGCCTTCACTTTGTTTTTCGGAAGTGTGTGGGTCTTGGGTTGGTGATGGCTCCACTTGGTGGAGCATTGTCTTCTACTTTGGCCTGAGGGATCCTCAATGGGTAGGATATGACCCACACCCATTCTTCTTATGGCTTGGGGAGGAATTTCATCACCTACATCACAAGTACCACTTTACTTGAGGGCGTTATTCTCGTCAAACTCTATGTTACGTCTCCTCAATAAGTCCGGTGGACTTGTTGAGGAACTGATAACATGAGAGTTTAGCATAACTCAAATATGCCCTCATAAGCTCTAGCCTCAAATTTAGAACGCGAACACCTTTCTTGAGAATGAAACACTTACACGACACCTAGAAGTACTTGAGGTTGGGCTTTGTTCTTGATAAGTATTTCATAAGGAGTCTTGTTCAAGCCTTTGTGGAGATAGAGCCGATTGGATGCATGACATGCTGTGTTGATGGCTTGGCCCAAAAGTTGTATGGAGACTTGAACTCTACCATCATGGTCCTTGCATCCATCAATGTCCGGTTCTTCCTCTCCAACACCATTTTGTTGAGGGTATATAGTGCAGAATATTGATGCTTGATCCCCCTCATCACTAGAAACTCATCAAGGTGTAGTTCTTGAACTTCGGTGCGTTGTCACTCCTAATTGTCAAGATCTTTGCATCATGTTGACGTTGAGCTTCATTTGCAAAGTCGATGGCGGTTTATTGAGTCTAACTCTTCCTCTTGAAGAAATATACCCAAGTGTATCTTGAATAATCATCCACAATCACCAATACTTTCTACCCCAATACTATCAAGGATGGAGCCCAAAGAGATCCATGTGAAGGGCTCAAGGGTCTCTTCAAGTAGAATGATAGTCGTGGGGAGGTGAGCCTTCTCATGAAGCTTTCCTTGATACAAGCACCAAAACACGATCTTTGGCAAAACTAACATTTGTTAGTCCACGGACATAGCCCCCCTTGAGAAGACTTTGCAAAGATCTCATATTGGCGTGGGATAACCAATTGCCAAAGCCATCCCACATCAACTTTAGCCATTAGGCATGTCGCGGTCTTAGTGGGTCGCTCTGAAAATTTAATCACATAAAGACCGTTGTCGACACCCAACAAAGGCTACTTTAAAGTCTTGCTCCACAGAGGGCCACAATATCAATATCAAAGAAAGTGGCAAAACCCATAGTGCAAGTTGACAAGCGGAAAGTAGATTGTAAGCAGGACTCAACAAGCATGACTTTCTCGATTGTTAGATCATGAGAAATGACAACCTTGCCAAGACCCGATACCTTAGAAGAGCGTCACCCCACTTTCGGCGTTGGTGGGCATAGAAGGATCTTGTGCACGTCCACCACAAGTCCTTGCTTCCGGTCATATGATTTGTTGCTCCACTATCGACCATGATCCTCACGAAGCAAAACCTACAAGAGATCAATGATTGGTTTTAGGTACCCATTTGTAATGGGTCCTTTGATGTTAGTAACAAGGGTCTTAGGAACCCAAATAGACCCAATTTACTCATAAGGAGAACTAACAAATTTAGCATAAACATGCCCATCACTATACGGCACAACACATAAGAAGGGTTAAAGTAAATCGGCTTTGTTGGAAGGGTGGCATTGCCCTTTTGACATCACCACCCTTCATTGTTCTTCTTCTCCTGGGGCACCCTCTCCCTCCTTCACAAAAGTTTGCTTGAGAGGGGAGGTCGTTTAGTCTTGTCATTCTTCTTCTTGTTCTTGGACTTGGTGCGAACCCAACTCCCTCCTTGGACACAACTTCCTTTTGATTACTCAAAAGGTCATTGAGTTCTTCTCACCTTGCACGTCCACGAGGCCTTTCTCAAGTTTCTCCTTCAACTTGGCATTCTCCTCCACAAGATGTGAAGGAAATATGCCCTAGAGGCAATAATAAAGTTATTATTAATTTCCTTATACCATGATAAATGTTTATTATTCATGCTAGAATTGTATTAACGGAAACATAATACATGTGAATACATGACAAACATAGTCTCTACTCCTAATGTCTCGGTTGGTAGGTCGCGTTCGGGTTTTATTTTCGTCCCACCATTTTAAATCGGTTTTTTCGCTGGTTTTTCGTCCTTCCCACACAAAAAACCACCCTCATCGACTCCCTCGTCCTAGGGTTCGCTCCGCTACAACGTCCTCCTCCGAGGCGGCGGGTAGAATCACGCTCACTTGCGGCGTCGCCTCCTCGCACCATGCCGCACGACTCCAGTGTGGCCGTATTTCGCCTTCGGATCGCCGTCGGCTCGCTGCTTAAGTCAGCGGTTCCTCCCCTCTCGATGATCCGCTGTCTTCTCCTAGAGGAGCAGGTGGTGCTGTGTGGAACTTTGGCCCGATGGTGGCGAGATCTGGCTTTCCATGAGACACCTGCTGCGGCCGCTCGGCGTAGACCGGCACCGTCCCCTCCTAAAAGATGGGAGTTCCGATCCCCTTCCCTAAATTCGCCTCCTCCTCCTGTCGTCTAGATGCCAATGTGTGGCGATTAAGCGGGGCTCGTGATTATGTCTTGACGAGCACATCGTTCAGTCTTGCTATTTTCCATTATTGTTGGGTTGCTTCTACTCCACCAATCTCAAGTGGCGAGTAGGTTTGACCTCAATTCGATCTGAGATATGGATTGGGATGTGATGCGTGTAGTTGCTAATTAAGTGATTTGGATCTTGTCCTCAATTAGTTCTCAATCTCAAAGAAGTGGGGTTTACAAATTTTATTATTTTTCAGCTTGAATGGACTATAACCGCCTAAGCGGTAGCGATTTGTATTTATTGCAGATATGGATTAATTCATTTCATGGCAGATGCTGGTTTTGACCTTGGTTGATCATGCTTTGTTCCGTGTTTGACACTGACATATGTTCTATCCATTGAAAATGGTGGCTGAATAATTACTACGTCTTTGGGAACATCTTGCTTAATACGAGTCCACCCTCGTTACTGGGTTTATCGCCCAATCACATGAATTGATTTTTTTCACCCAAAAGGTTAGAAATCAATTGCTTTGCATACACAATTAAATAGTGAATATCATGTTTAATTAGTAAAATTTAATAGTTCATACACAATTAGGAAGTTGCATGAAGATTGCATTATTTTTTAAGAACATGTTCTATTGTAAAGATAAGGTCAGAGGCATACCAATACAATGCCCTGTTTAGTGAAGCTACAAAACCCACCATCATAACTTAATTTCTAATAACATTGGGCCTGTAAGGAAGTGCTTATTTAATAAATAAATATACTGGGCTTGATTGGCTTTGTAACTAGGCAGGTCGTGGACCCAGTTGATCACTCACGGTGACCGGTTACTATATTAGTGTATCAGCAGCGGTATGGCAGAAATTGGAATGCAATACTACATATCTCACAAAATGTTTGTTTCTAGCATGAATAACAAATAAAACACCACACACTTGGGAAGGTTACACATAATTTGTTGAAGTTCGAATAAAAAATTGCATTGGTGCTAACGATTTAGTGTAGTGGCATCTTCCATTGCCATATATGCTCTCATTATTCATGCTTACTTATATGCAGGACACCTTTTGCACGATATAGGGGATCGAGACTAAGAAACAGCGCCAATGATATGAAGCATATGCGGTTCCATAATATATGGCGGCTAAGTGTTAAGAAACGGTATGTCAAATATTGGCCTTGATATTCCAAAGGGGGAAGGAGAGGTTGAGGAAACAGCTCCACCGGCCCGGGTGGGATGGTGGAAAATCTGCGACGCCACTCTTGGAGGAGGAGTGTTGGGAGGAGGGCTGCGCCTTGGGAGTTGGTCCCCCCTCCCCCATATAGGCCCCAAAGGTGGCCCCTGGAGATCCAATCTGGGCGGCCGGGGGTGGAGTGCCCCCAAGCCCGGTGGGGCCCCCCCTGGGTTTCAACCCTAGGCGGGGTGGACCTGGGGCGCACCAGCCCCTTGTGGGCTTTCCTTCCCCACCCATGGGGCCCTCAGGGATGGGCCCCACCGGTGGACCCAGGGCCCTTCCGGTGGTCCGTCTTTCATGGACCGAAACTTTCCGATGGCGAATCACCACTTCCTATATTTTCTTTACCTCCGGACCCAAGACTCCTGTGATGTCGGGATCTCATCGGGACTCGAACAACATTGGTGGTCACATCTTGACTTCCTACCCCGCGTCCAAACCTTAAGTTGTAGACCCTACGGGTTAGAACCTGTGAACATGCAGGGACACTGGGCAATAAAAGGAGTCGGATACCCATGTTGGCTCCACATGCTCCTCGATGATTTCATCGGTTGAACCCGATTCGAGGATTGATCAAACCAAGCAACCCTTTTAAGATGCGTTACTTGCGAGACTTGATCGCGGTATCCCAATACCTTATTGTCTGTTACGGAATCACTTTACTCTCGTAATGCGATCCGTGGCCAACACCGGCTTGAGCTCATTATGATGATCATTACCAGTGGGCCCGAAATACCTCTCCGTCATCGATGACAAATCGATCCTCGGTGTCAACCCAGATACTTTGGAGATACAAATGCACCTTTATAGTCACCCGATTCGTTGTGCGTTTGATACACCAAAGGCACTCCCGGTAACGGGAGTTACGATCTCATAGTCGAAGGAATAGATTTGACATTGGCAAAGCTTCTGCAACGAACTTCGATCTTTTATGTTTGCTTATGATTGGGTCTTGTCCATCCATCATTCTCTAATGATGTGATCTTTATCAACGACCCTATGTCCATATCGGGAAACCATGATATCTTTGATCTGGAGCTAGTCACTAGAGGCTCACTAGGGATATTTGTGGTCTAAGTGTTCCCGTGTATTACGATTTCCGGATAATGTTATAGCATGAACAAAGACAATTATCATGAACATTGAAATATAATAATACTTTTATTATTGCCTCTAGGGCATATTTCCAACAATAATCACCTACCCTAGGGTTGACCCGGCCCGGTTTCAGGGGCCCGGATCAAAGGGGGGGCCGGATCCGGCGGGCTCCTAGGATCGGGGGCAGTCGGACTGGGGAAGGTGGAGGAAGGGCGGAGCTAGGGAGGCCGGCCCGCTCGGTGATCGGTCGGAGTCAGGCGGGCCGGGAGCTTGGGGAAAGCGCCCGTGGGAAAGGCGGGCGAGGGGCGGGGGAGGGAAAGGGGGCCCGGGCGGAGCGGGGTTCGCGGGCGTTGCGGCCCGGCGGCCGGGGCCCGGGGCAGGCGGCGGGGGGCCCGGGCGGAAGCGGGGCAGGGGGTCTGGCCCTTGAACTCTTCTGAGTGGGGGGCGGGCAGGGGGCGCCCCGTGGCGTCTCCGTTAGCCCAGGGCGGCCTAAGGTGGCCCGCGTTGGCGGGGCGTGGCTCGGGGGGGGTGTCGGC
>JAHHZJ010009941.1:0-18134 GCA_021437245.1 Aegilops speltoides
CATCTTTGGAGGAGTAGTCACTGGAGCTGGAGTTAGATAGCTTCTTTGGAGCGTAGGGAGTCTTTGAAGCTTGTAGTCACGGTGTACATCCTTTGGAATAGCGGTGATTGGGGTCTGTGGGAACGGAAGCGATCTGTTGATGAGAATCTGGACTAAGTCATCCTGCATCTCACGCAAGCTCTTCCTTCTCTGCTTTGCTTCCTCAATATCGCCTCAAGCTTGTTGTGATCACTTGCACTTGATCGACTTCACGTCCAGGCGTGGATCTTGTCTTCAACAATCCTCTCTAAGCTCTCTGAGGCGAATACAATGCTGGCGGCGTTGTTCAATTCTTTGAGTAGCTTCAAAATTTGCTCTCCGAAACTCTTTGGTTTAGCTTTCTGCTGCTGCTTCTTGCTTCCTTATCGACTTTGGCTTTCTTAGCAGCTTCAATCTTGGCTTGACCTTCAAGGATGTGGATCCTCCTCATCCATCACAACAACATTGTCTTCATGCTCTGGCTGCAGCGGTAAATGTTCTCTTTCCAACAAGAATGTGCCCATGCCAAACTTGGCATTGATAAACATCTGAATCTGAGGGCAAATCCACATGACCTCTTACGGTTAGCTCTGATCCTCTTAATGGTCTCTACCATCAAGTCCATCACCTTGAAAGGTGCTTTCTCATCAAGTATGTGCAGCATGTTGATAGAGTATCCTCGATCATCGATGATCTCGATTTGGGCATCAAGGTATGCCTCAAAATGGTATTAGTGGTAGGTAAGCCTGCACGGAGATAGTAAATGAGCGAGCTTCCAGTTCAAAATCCTCTGCTGGAATCTCTTTGTACATGTTCTTCATGGATTCATGATTCTTCTTTGGAATCCATATACATGAATATCATCTTCTCGTTACCTTTGGAGCATTGAATTTCTGCCCATTCTTGACGAAGAAGAAAATCTTTGACCTTGAGTCATCCACGTAATCTTTCCATCGGGATAGAAGTGGTACTGTGGCATAAATTGCATTATCATCTCATCGTTCCAAGCTGGTCAATTTCGACCTACAAAATCTGCAACTCCACATGCGGTGAAACTTTCATGCACATGTGGAAAGAAATCTCTATGCTCTTATTTGTCAATGTGCTTGAGTCAACATATAGGGTGTCTGCGACTATGGGCTTCTTGTCCATGTACGGTCTCATAAAGTCCTGCTGCTCTCAGTGTGAAATCTGGGATCTCTGGCGGTTCTTCTCCTCACGGCATATGGGTCAGTTTGTCTCCATAGCTGAGACCTCTATCTTTCCTTGCCTTCATATCCTCGGCTTGAGGATGAGCATCATCATGGAGTGGCGGTTTTTGGGCGAAGTTTACGCAAAAGCTGGTCCTTCATCATCGACTCATTTGGTGGCACATCATCCTTGTTCTTCTCGAATATTTGGAATGTTTCAGCGGTCTTCTTGGGCTTGGCGGAGACTTTCTTTGGAGCTGCCTTAAGTGGAGCAGATTTCTTGGGCTTGGATGTGGCTCCGGCCTTGATGGCATCACCATGAGCTTCTTACGAGAAGGAGGCTGGGGTGCTTCCTCATCCTCATCCTCTCTTTCTGCATCATGCACTATCCTCTTTCTCTTGGAGGTTTTCTTCACTTTGCTTGCAGTTGCCTCTCCCAAATTCAGCTTCTTAGCAGTTGGTACTTGACTTCTTTGGTGCCCTTCTTAGTTTGTTGACCTTGTTGCTCTTTGGCAACAACCTTCCTTTAGGCTTTGAGGTCACCTCTTCCTCAACAACAAAATCTGAATCCTCATCATCTGAATTTCTCTTCTTTCTAGCTCTGGTGGCTGCGGAGGCATGCCACTTGGTGTACTCCTCTCACCATCATTAGATGAGCTGCTAGGATCGGGACTAGTGCTGCCTCTGGAATATCGCAATAGGTGTCTCGACCTGTTACATTTATCATTTGGCATCGACATGGTGACAACTTTGTGAATAGATAAGGTGTAGGCGGAGAAGAAGAGTCATCACAAAGCTGCGAAGTTTTGCAAAAAAATGAGTTCAAATTCTAGTATTAAGTTTTCGAGAAGACATTTCGGTCGGACCGAGTTTAAGATTCGGTGAATCCGAAGTGTTACAGGGGCTTGTCACACCACTTTCGGTTTGACGAAGTGGGTTCGATCTGCCGAAAACACTAGGGTTTCACAGAATGTACATTTCGGTCACACCGATTTTGCACAACTTCGGTTAGACGAGAAGGGTGCGATCTGCAATAGCCATAGGCCGTCGGTCATACCGAAAATATAAAATCGGTCTCACCGAGATGTTCCTCGAAACCTAACCTAAAACTTTTACTCGAATCTAGTTCAAGCGAACCAATCGGTGTCTGCGGGAGGATTTCAATCGTGGCAAGATACTAGGCAATCAAGCGTGCATTGAATCGGAGATGGGAGCACGAGTGGGATCAAAACTCACCTAACTTGGTGGAGTTTTTCTATGGCGGCAACGGCTCGGAGGAGATGTCCGTTGGCGGCGGAATTTCTCGGCGCGCATAAGCGGCAACAGCGGCGATCCGGAGACGAGGCGGCAGCGGCGGAGGTGTGGGGGCGAAATGTTTGAAGGAGGAATCAGCAGCGGCCCTCGGATATATACCCCTTGTCGGTGGGACGAGTTGTAAACTTCGGTGGCACCGAGATGGATACTTGCTAAGCGTTATGCACTTGATCACGCCGAAAATCACAACTTCGGTTTCACCGAGATGAAAACCTAGATCAGTCCAAATGCTTTCGGTTCGCCGAGTTTGAGTGAGTTAGTCGGCCGAAATCAATTAGAAGGTTTTGGAAATTAGCCCTTGGCGGATCGGTGGCTCAGAGTGCTCCTCACCGGAGGTCGAAAATGACTTGTTCAAAATTTGTGATGTAAGCATGAATAGAATTTGAGACAAGAAAGCATAGATAGCTAGGGGAGGTACTTAGGCATTCTTGTCCATCCATTTGGTCGAGAAAAATCAAAGCGACCAAAACAACAAATGGATGTCCTCGAATGGATAAAATCATGCATCAACATGCTCACACAATAAGATAGCAAATGAAATATGTCAAACATGCATAACCAAAACTTTAGCAATTAACACACAATTTGCCGATGACTAGGTCATCTTTATATGAGTATATTGACTTAGGAGCCAAATGAGAACATTTGATCATAGGTAATACTCATCGTTTAAGCACAAGTGGGGTTACCACTTTTACATAAAGCATTGATGTGTCACATCATTTGAAGATGCTTTAGCTCGATTTTTGAAACCAAAGCTCCCCTAGGCGTGAGAACCCCTTTTAAAGGTCAAACTAACCTTGGGTTGTCGTAGAAGACTTCATGTAGATGTTGAAGATGTGGATGCTCAATGTTGATGAAGATCATCAAGAGTTGGGAGCTATCCTTTGGATTCGGGCACTTTCAATACCTACATGGGTTAGTCCCACAAGGAACAAACAAGGATATCCATGGACATAGATTGAAGTACACAATAGATGATGTCCATGAAAGCAATGATTAACTTGTCCTTGACTTACCAACAAGAGGTTTGTGACTCCATGAACTAGTGCATGATGTGGAAGTTGATTGCACAAGTTTTTGCCAAAATGAATGTGAGTGAAGTATGTTGGCGGAGTCACCCTCAAGAACTTTCTAGTTCTTCTTATTGGGATCCACATCATCTTGATGGGAATCCTTGGGGTTATAGTTGAGCTTGTGAGGTAGAACTTGGCGTTTCCTTGGGAACCCACTTGACCATGGCAGGGTGCTTCAACAAATGCATCAATCTCCTCTTGAAGCTTGTCCTTGCCTTTTAGCTTGTGGTCTTGTGGTGGAAGGTCATCTTGAGCTTGTTCCACATTGGAAGAAGTAGGATACTTCTCCTTTTGAGTAACAAACTGTGGAGTAGGATATTGACCTTCTTCCCTCAACACCTTGGCGTTGAACTTTCGCTCAAAACCAATTCCTTGATTCTTCGGTGCCTTCCTTGCTTGCGAACAATTTCCTCAAAGTTCTTGCTTCGGCAAGGCTCTTGTAGACACCTTTCTCTATGATCCTTTCAATAAACTATTTTTTGCTTAAGTGTAACTTGGCTTGAAACATTGTTAGTGGAATTAAGAGAACTACTAGAAGCAACAACATTGGATTTAGCATGGTTATTGTTACTACTAGAGGAAGAATTTTTCTTATGCTTGTCATGCTTAGTCTTAATGGGTGGCAAGAAATTAGACAAGAGAAGTCGTTTGGCAAGATATGAAGAACTTTTCTTTCGAAGATCGTCATTGATTGCTTTTAGAAACTCATGTTCTTGCTCTAGAGTGAGCTTCTCGAAGCGTAGCTTCTCATGAGATCTTAGGAGCTCTCTATGATCTTCTTGAGTTGTTTCATGAGCTAACTTAAGAGTGTTTAGTTCTTTAGTTAGGCGCTCAATCTCCTTCATAGCATTGTCATTCGACTCTTCTAGACTATAAAGACTACTAGCATGTTCATCGTTACTAGGCTCACTAGATTTATCATGCAAGAGCTCATCTTCACCAAGCAAGTCATCCTCATCATTATTGAAGTCAATGAATTCAGGGGTGTGATACCTTGGGGCCTTTAGCCATGAAGCATCTTCCAATTCCCTCATTTGGTGAATCAAATAAGTCGTAGGAGTTGGAGTTGGAGGATCTGAGAGCAAGACCGGCAACACCTTCATCTTGGTTGTAGTCGGAGTCGGATGATAGCTTCCTTGGATTGATTATCGGAGTCGGAGCGGAGACCCATTCACCTACATGAGCTTGATGTTTTCTTCTTGTGTAGCTCCTTGATGACTTGTCTTTCCTCTCGAATCCTTGCTTCTCCGAGAGGTCTTCGTTCATAACGATCATCTCTACTCCTTCTCTCTTTCGAGGTGACTCATCTCTTGAGCTTCTTCTTCTTGGAATTCTTCTCTTCTCTTGTGGGGAGCGTACACTCATTTGAGTAGTGTCGGGTCTTCCACAATTATGCGATTCGATCCACGACTAGAAGATCTCTTTTCATCATATGATCTAGACTTTGAGCTTCTTTCTTTGCCTCTATTCTTGTAGAATTTGTTGAAGTTCTTGACCATTAGGCTTATCTCTTCATTGGAAACTAACTTGTCACTTGAGGTTGTGGGAGCATCACTTGTAGCTTTGTAAGCACCACTTGACTTGTTGTGAAGCTCTTCCTTATCCTTAAGTGTCATCTCATGAGCAACAATTCTTCCAATGACTTGGTTGGCTTGAGATTCTTGTAGTTTGGCATCATTTGGATCAAAGTGCACATGGTGTCATACTTTCCATCAAAGCTACGAGAATCTTCTTGATGATGAATCGGTCGGTCATTTCTTCGCTTCCTAAGCGGCAATCTCATTTGTGATGAGAGCAAGCCTAGAGTACATATCAATGACTCCTTCACCATCCTTCATCTTGAACTTGTCAAGTTGACCTTGAAGAATATCTAGCTTGATTCCTTCACGGACTCGGTACCTTCGTGCATTTCAACCAAAGTATCCCAAATCTCTTTTGCATTCTCAAAGGCGGCTGATTTTGTTGAACTCCTCGGGACACAAGGCATTGAAGAGAATGTCACAAGCTTGAGCATTGTTTTGCAACATCCATAATTCTCCGTTGTAACGCGATCCGGAACTTTCCTTCCTCGAAGAATTCACCTTGCATACCAACACAAATAATGCCCCATGCGGCTGGGTTATGACCAAGAATATGCATTTTCATTTTATGCTTCAACTAGCAAAATTTGTACCATCAAAGTAAGGACCTCTCGAAAATTACCCTCACTAGGCGCCATACTCTCCTAGGTTGTGAAACCAAGCTTATGGAGTCAATGCAATGGAAACCAATACAATGGAGACCAAAGCTCGATACCACTTGTAGGATCGAAAGTATGTCTAGAGGGGGTGATTAGACTACTTGACAATATAAAATTCGCCTTTTGACAAAGAACAGTTTTTGGCAGATTCACAATTATGATCAAGTCAAGCATCACCCTACATGCAATTCTAGAGTATAGGCAGCGGAAAGTAAATTGCACTGCGTAGTAAAGAGAGGTGGAGAAGAGCAAGCGCAATTTTGGAGCGGTGATTTTCTTGTGGTTCCGATAGGTGGTGCTATCGTACTTCCACGTTGATGGAACTTCAACCCACGGAGGTAGCAGCTGCGAGAGTCCACGGAGGCTCCACCCACGAAGGTCCACGAAGAAGCAACCTTGTCTATTCCATCATGGCCTCGCCCACGGAGGCTAGCCTTACTCGGGGTAGATCTTCACAAGTAGGCGATCTCCTTGCCCTTACAAACTTCTTGGTTCAACTCCACATCTCGATGTGGAGGCTCCCAAGTGACACCTAACCAATCTAGGAGGCACCACCCTCCAAAAGGTAATAGATGTTGTAGATGATGATGAACTCCTTGCTCTTGTGCTTCAAATGATAATCTCCCCAACACTCAACTCTCCTCACTTGATTTGGCTGTGGTGGAAGAAAGGATTGAGTGGAAAGCAACTTGGGAAGGCTAGAGATCAAGCTTCATATGGTGGGAGTGGAGCAACAGATCTCAACACAAGGGTAGGTAGTTCTCTTCTCAGAAATGTAAGGTAGGAGTGGTAGTTCTTTCGATGGCTCTCTCCGAGATGAAGAGGGGTGGAGGGTATAAATAGCCTCCACAAAATCCAACCGTTACACATTTGAGCAATCTCGGTGGGACGAAGTTGACAACTCGGTGAGACCGATGGTTCAAATAATGTGAACATTGGGATTTTGGTGGGACGAAAATACAATCTCGGTTAGTCCGATTAGATGCAATGACAAGAGCATGCCAATTTCGGTGGGACCGACTTCATCATCTCGGTGACACGATTTGATGATGAAGGATTCTGAAGCTTGGCAACTCATGTTTGGTGAGACCGAGTTGAATCGGAAAATCCGAGTTTGCTAGGGTTTGGCTTATGGCTGAGGTGGTTCATCTCGGTGTGGTGAGTTTGGAAAATCGGTGGGACCGAGATTACTTATGAGTGTATATGGCGGTGAAAGTTCTGATAGTTTAGGAGATATATCACTAAGCACTTGAGCAGACGGATCATCATCATAACCTCATCCCTTTTAATAGTATTGGATTTTCCTATGGACTCAATGTGATCTTGGATCACTAAACCAAAAATGGAGTCTTGAGCTTTTGCCAATGCTTGCCTTAGCATTTTGAGGGTCCACTTCTTGATCCTTGCCATACCCATATCTTGAACTCTCTGAAAAGATTCTCAAGTAACTATTAGTTCAATGATATATATGTTGTTATTAATTACCAAAACCACCGGGATTAGTTGCACTTTCAGCTCTTGCAGACTACTCTAGCTAATTACTCCCACTTTCAATATGTATCTAGATCGAGACTTAGAGTCATCGGATCGGTGTCAAAACTTGCATCGGCGTAACCCTTTATAGCGAACCTTTTGTCACTTCCATAATCGAAAACATATCCTTATTCCACTAAGGATAATTTTGACCATTTGTCGATGATCTACTCCTAGATCACTATTGTTCTCCTTGCCAAACTTCGATTGTAGGGTATACAATAGATCGGTACACAGCATGGCATACTTTATAGAACCTATGGCCAAGGCATAGGGAATGACTTTCATTCTCTTTCCATCTTACATTAGTAGTGCGTGTTTTGAGTCTTACTCAATTTCACCTTGTAACAGGCAAGAACTCTTTCTTTGGTATTCCATTTTGAACTACTTCAAAATCTTGTCAAGGTATGTATTCATTGAAAAACTTATCAAGCGTCTTGATCTATCTCAATAGATCTTGATGCTCAATATGTAAGTAGCTTCTTGAGGTATTTATTTTAAAGAACTCCTTTCAAACACTCCTTTATGCTTTGCGAGAATAATTCTACATTATTTCCGATCAACAATATGTCATTCACATATACTTATCGGAAATGTTGTAGTGCTCCCACTCACTTTCTTGTAAATACAGGCTTCACCGTAAGTGCAGTGCAAAACTATATGCTTTGATCAACTCATCAAGCGTATATTCTAACTCGAGATGCTTGCACAGTCCATAGATGGATCATTTGGAGCATGCACATTTGTTAGTACCTTTAGGATTGACAAAACCTTCTGGTTGCATCATATACAACTCTTCTTTGAAAACCATTAAGGAATGCAGTTTTGACATCCATTTGCAGATTTCATAAATTGTGGCAATTGCTAACATGATTCGGACAGACTTAAGCATCGCTTCTGATTGAAAATCTCATTGTAGTCAACACCTTGAACTTGTCAAAAACCTTTTTGCGACAAATCGAGCTTTTAGATAGTAACACTACTATCAATGTCCGTCTTCCTCTCGAAGATCCATTTATACAATATGGCTTGCCGATCATGAGCGACTCCACCAAAGTCCACACTTTGTTCTCATACATGGATCCCATCTCAGTTTCATGGCCTTAAGCCATTTTGCGGAATCTGGGCTCATCATCACTTCCTCATAGTTAAGTAGGTTCATCATGGCTAGTAACATGATTTCTAGAATAGGATTACATTACCACTCACAGTGCGGATCGTACTCTACTTGACCTATGAGGTTCGGTAGTAACTTGATCACGAAGTTACATGATCATCATCATTAGCTTCCTCACTAATTGGTGTAGTAGTCACGGGAACAGATTTACGTGATGAACTACTTTCAATAAGGGAGAAGGTACAATACCTTATCAAGTTCTACTTTCCTCCCTCACTTCTTTCGAGAGAAACTCCTTCTCTGGAAAGGATCCATTCTCAACAACGAATGTCTTGTCTTGGATCTGTGATAGAAGGTGTACCCAACAGTCTCCTTTGGGTATCCTATGAGGGCGTATTTCTTGATTTGGGTTTGAGCTTATCGGGATGAAACTTTTCACATAAGCATCACAACCCCAAACTTTAAGAAATTACAACTTTGGTTTCTTGCTAAACCACGGTTCATATAGTAATGTCTCTCAGCAGTTTAGATGGTGCCCTATTTAACGTGAATGCAGTTTGTCTCTAATGCATGATCCCAAAATGATATTGGAAAATCGGTAGAAACATCATAGATTGTACTATATCCAATAAAATATGATTATGGCGTTCGGACACACCATTATGATGTGGTGTTCGGTGGCATTAATTTGTGAAACTATTCCACATTGTTTTAATTGAAGACCAAACTCGTAATTCAAATATTTGTCTCCGTGATCGGATCGTAGAAACCTTATTTTCTTGTCATGATGATTTTCCACTTCACTCTGAAATTATTTGAACTTTTCAAATGTTTAGGACTTATATTTCATCAAGTAGATATACCCATATCTGCTCAAATCATCTGTGAAGGTCGGGAAAAATAACGATACTGCATGAGACTTAACACTCATCGGATCGCATACATTAGTATGTATTATTTCCAATAAATCGAGTTGCTCACTCCTTTGTTCCGGAGAAGCGGAGTTTTAGTCATCTTGCCCATGAGGCATGGTTACGCAAGCATCAAGTGATTCATATTCAAGTGATTCCAAAATCCCATCGACATGGAGTTTCTTCATGCGCTTTACATAATATGACCTAAACAGCGATTGCCACAAATAAGTTGCACTATCATTATTAACTTTGCATCTTTTGGTTTCAATATTATGAATATGTGTATCACTACGATCGAGATCCAATGAACCATTTTCATTGGGTGTGTAACCATATAAGGTTTTATTCATGTAAACAGAACAACATTTTGTTCTCTTACTTAAATGAATAACCATATTGCAATAAACACGATCAAATCATATTTATGCTCAGCGCAAACACCAAATAACATTTATTTAGGTTCAACACTAATCCGAAAGTATAGGGGTGTGCGATGATGATCATATCAATCTTGAAACTACTTTCAACACACATCGTCACTTCACCCTTAACTAGTTTACTTTTGATACGCAACTCCGTTTGAGTTACTACTCTTAGCAAGCTGTACCAAATACCGAGGGGTTGCTATAAACACTAGTAAATTATACATCAATAACATGTATATCAAATATACCTTTGTTCACTTTGCCATCCTTCTTATCCGCCAAATACTTGGGGTAGTTAAGGTTCGATGACGATCCCTTTGTAGTAAAGCACTTAGTCTCGGGCTTAGGTCGGACTTGGGCTTCCTCTTGACGACAACTTGCTTGCCGTTCTTCTTGAAGTTCCTTCTATCCTTTGCCCTTTTCTTGAAACTAGCGGTCTTGTTAACCATCAACACTTGATGTTCTTTCTTGATTTCTACCTTCATCGATTTCATCATCATGAAAAACTAAAGGAATCATTTTCGTCATCCCTTGCATACTATAGTTCATAACAAGTTCTACTAACTTGGTGATGGTGACTAGAGAACTCTGTCAATCACTATCTTATTTGGAAGATTAACTCCCACTTGATTCAGCGATTGTAGTACCGGACAATCGAGCACATGCTCACTAGTTGGCGATTCTCCTCCATCTTTTATCTATAGAACTTGTTGGAATTTCCTATCTCTCAACTTCGGGTATTTGCTTGAAATATTAACTTCAATTCTGGAACATCTCATATGGTCCATACGTTCAAAACGTCTTTGAAGTCGATTCTAAGCCGTCAAGCATGGTGCACTCAACTATCAAGTAGTCATCATATTGAGCTAGCCAAATGTTCATAATATGCGCATCTGCTCCTGCAATAGGTACATCACCTAGCGGTGCATCGAGGACATAATTCTTACGTGCGGACAATGAGGATAAACCTCGGATCACGGTTCCAATCCGCATCATTGCTACTAACATCTTTCAACACAATTTTCTCTAGGAACATATCAAAATAAACATATGAAAGCAACAACGCGAGCTATTGATCTACAACATAATTTGCAAAATACTACCGGGACTAAGTTCATGATAAATTTAAGTTCAATTAATCATATTACTTAGAACTCCCACTTAGGCAGAGACACCTTTCTAGTCATCTAAGTGATCACGTGATCCAAATCAACTAAACCATAACGATCAACACGTGAGATGGGTAGTTTTCAATGGTGAACATCACTATGTTGATCATATCTACTATATGATTCACGCTCGACCTTCGATCTCCGTGTTCGAGGCCATATCGCATATGCTAGGCTCGTCAAGTTTAACTTTGAGAATTCTGCGTGTGCAAAAAGCTGGCACCCGTTGTAGATGGACGTAGAAGCTTATCTGGCCGATCATCATGTGGTGTGCAGGCACGGCGAACTTTGTAGCAGTGCATACTCGGGGAGAACACTTCTTGATAATTTTAGTGAGAGATCATCTTAAAATGCTACCGTCGATCAAAGCAAGCTAAGATGCATAAAGGACAAACATCACATGCAATCAATATAAGTGATATGATGGCCATCATCATCTTGTGCTTGTGATCTCCATCTCGAAGCACCGTCATGATCACCATCGTCACCGGCGCGACACCTTGATCTCCATCGTAGCATCGTTGTCGTTTACACCATCTATTGCTTCTCGACTATCGCTACGCTTAGTGATAAAGTAAAAGCAATTACAGAGACGTTGTATTTCATGCAATAAGCGACAACCATATGGCTCTGCCGATTGCGATAACCGGTTACAAAACATGACCATCTCATACAATAAAATATAGCATCATGTCTTGGCCATATCACATCACAACATGCCTGCAAAAACAAGTTAGGCGTCCTCTACTTTGTTGTTGCAAGTTTTTCACGTGGCTACTACGGGCTTAAACAAGAACCAATCTCTCGCATCAAAACCACAATGATAGTTTGTCAAGTTGATGCTGTTTTAACCTTAGCAAGATGAAGGCGTAGCCACACTCGGTTCAACGAAAGTTGGAAAAGCTGACACCCGCTAGTCACACGTATGCGAAGCACAGCGGTAAACCAGTCTCGCGTAGCGTCATTGTAATGTCGGTCGGGCGCTTCATCCAACAATACGCTGAACCAAGAATGACATCTTTGGTAAGCGGTATGACTTATATCACAACTCACTTGTGTTCTACTCGTGCATATAACATCAGCGCATAAAACCTGGGTTCGGATGCCCTTTGTTGGGAGCGTAGTAATTTCAAAAATTTCCTCACGCACGCATAAGATCATGGTGATGCATAGCAGCGAGAGGGAGTGTATCTTCATACCCTTGAAGATCGCTAAGCGAGCGTTTATCAGCGTGGTTGATGTGGTCGTGCGTCTTCACGATCCGACCGATCCAAGTACGAATGCTGCGGCACCTCCGAGTTACGCACTGCGTTCAGCTCGATGGCGTCCTCGCCTTCTCGATCCGGCAAGGCAGGCGAAGTAGTAGATGAGTTCCGGCTGCGGCGGCGTGGTAGCGGTGTTGGTGAAAGAACAATCTCCGCGAGGCCGCCTAAGCACTGAAAACTATGGCGGAGGATAAACTAGAGGGGCGGGGTTGCGGCTGCGGCTTAGTGTTTCTTGATGTGTCTTTGGTGCTAGCCTGCGCTCTATTTATATGTTGAGCCTTGGGGTGAAACTTGGGTAAAAGCCTCCACAATGTCGGTTTCACCGAAAGGCAAAGTCCTTCTCGGACTCGAGGGCGAACGCCGGGGTTCGGCGTCTGGACCCGAGGCGCCGAGACCTGGCGTCGGCTAAACTCCATAAAACTTCCTTTGCACTTTCCAAAAACCTTGTGGGCTTTCCCCTTTGGCCCAAATAACGTGTTCTCGTACCCAAACATTTGAAACATCAGGAACCCCTTAGGTGAATTCGGAACCCTTCGATGATCAAACACTATTATCCCATATATAAAACTTTATCTCCGGACCATTAGGAGTTCTCGTCATGTCCATGATCTCATCAGGACTCGAACAACATTCGGTTACCAACATGCATAACTCATATAATACTATATCGTCAATGAGCGTTAAGCGTGTGGACCCTCACGGGTTCGAGAACTATGTAGACATGACCTAGAACTATTCTCGGTCGATAACCAATAGTGGAACACGGATGTTCATATTGGTTCCTACATATCTGCTGAAGATCTTTATCGGTCGAAACCGCATAACAACATCGTTGTTCCCTTTGTCATCGGTATGTTACTTTTAGAGATTCGATCGTCGGTATCAATACCTAGTTCAATATCGTTACTTAAGCAAGTCTCTTTACTCGTTGCGTAATGCATCATCCCGTAACCAACTCATTGGTCACATTGCTTGCAAGGCTTATAATGATGTGCATTATCGAGAGGGCCGAGAGATACCTCTCCAAGCGATCGGAGTGACAAAACCTAATCTCGAAATATGCCAACTCAACATTGTAGGATCGGAAGTATGTCTAGAGGGGGTGATTAGACTACTTGACAACTTAAAAATTTAGCCTTTTGATTTGAGTAGTTTCTTAGCAAGTTCACAATGATAACCAAGTCAAGTATCACCCTACATGCAATTCTAGAGTTATGGCAGCGGAAAGTAAGTTGCATGTATAGTAAATGAGAGGTGGAAGAAGCACAAGCATAATGGAACGGAGATTTTTCTCGTGGTTCCGATAGGTGAATGCTATCGTCAATCACGTTGATGGAGACTTCAACCCACGGAGGTAGCATTGCCTTGAGTCCACGGAGGCTCCACCCGAAGGGTCCACGAAGAAGCAACCTTGTCTATGCCATCATGGCTTCGCCCACGGAGGACTAGCCTTACTCGGGGTAGATCTTCACAGTAAGCGATCTCCTTGCCCTTACAAACTCCTTGGTTCAACTCCACATCATGTGGAGGCTCCCAAGCGACACCTAACCAATCTAGGAGGCACCACCCTCCAAAAGGTAATAGATGGGGTTGGTGATGATGAACTCCTTGCTCTTGTGCTTCAAATGATAATCTCCCCAACACTCAACTCTCCTCACTGATTTGGCTGTGGTGGAGGAAGGATTGAGTGGAAAGCAACTTGGAAGACTAGAAATCAAGTTTCATATGGTGGGAGTGGAGCAACTTGATCTCAACACAAGGGTAGGTAGTTTTCTTCTCGAAATGTAAGGTAGGAGTGGTAGTTCTTTCGATGGCTCTCTCACGAATGAAGAGGAGGTGGAGGGTATTTATAGCCTCCACACAAAATCCAACGTTACACATTTGACCAATCTCGGTCGGACGAAGTTGACAACTCGGTGAGACGAAAGTTCAAATCTTGTGAGCGTTGGGATTTCAGTGGGACGAAAATACAATCTCGGTTAGACCGATTCTTCCAAAGTCTAGGGTTTGCCAATCTCGGTGGGACCGACTTTCTCATCTCGGTGACACCGATTTGAGTCTGAAGATTCTGAAGCTTGGCAACACCATTTCGGAATGACCGAGTTTGGAATCGGAAAATCCGAGATTCTAGGGTTTTGGCTATATGGTTGAGGTGGTTCATCTCGGTGTGGTGAGTTTGGAATCGGTGGGACGAGATTACTTATGAGTTTATGTTGGAATGAAAGATTGCTGATTGTTTGAGATAAATCACTAAGCACTTTAGAGCAACGGATCATCATCATAACCTCATCCCCTTTTAATAGTATTGGCTTTCCTATGGACTCAATGTGATCTTGGATCACTAAACCAAAAATGGAGTCTTGAGCTTTTGCCAATGTTTTCCTTAGCATTTTGAGGGTCCACATCATCGGTCATTGCCATGCCCATATCCTTGAACTTTACGAAATATTCTCAAGAAATGATTAGTTCAATGATATATATGTTGTTATTAATTACCAAAACCACAGGGATTAGTTGCACTTTCAATCTCCCCTTTTGGTAATTGATGACAACATATAGATCAAAACTTCGACAAGTGATATAATTAATGAATAACATAAATAAGCTTTGAGAAGTATGTGATAAGCAAGAGCTCCCCTAAATTTGTGCATTATTTAAGATTTGCGTTTGAATGCAAATGCACAATCGATTAGGATCATGGGTTACTCTTCCATGTCACATACATCTTGGTGGGCGCACAAAATGATAAGAATGAATATCATGCACCCAATCACCAAGACATGAGTAAATGATCATACAAGATATGAATGAAATATGATAGACATCAAGCACACATTAAGCGCAGTATGATCAAGCACTCATCAAGATAAAACAAGCGTAGTATCAAACACGAAGTATCTCAAAGAACTCAAAAAGTATCTCAAGGAAAACCATAAGCGAAAGAAAAAGCGAAGCACTCTCTCTCTCGAAGCCCTATGATCTATACAATTTCTCCCCTTTGGCAACAAGTTACCAAAAGTTCGAAGGTATAGAGCTAATCGTCACTCGGGACTCTGCTGGCGGCTCTGTCTGCGTCGATGGAGTGGAGATGGCTGCATCTGTGACAACCTGCTGAAATCTGTGGAGTGGAGGAGTGGATCTTGGGCTAGTCTTTGGGCCAGCGAGGCTGTAGGAGGTCTTGATGTAGTATACAGGATCGACCTTTGGAATAGCAGCTGATCTGGGCTTTGTGGGCCTGCGGCAGGCTGCTCATAGTCATCTGGACCATGTCACCTTCCATCTCCTTCATAAGTTCGCCTTCTCCTCTTAGCTTCCTCGATATCGCATCAAGCTTGTTGGCGGTGACACTGCACTTGATCGACAGCGTCGAGCATGGAACTTATCCTCAACGATCCTCTCAAGGCTCTCACGAGATTGCACTATCTTGGCGAGCGTAGCTCAATTCTCTGAGTGGCTTCAAGTTGATACGCAACACTCTTGGGCTTTCTGCTTGCTTCCTTCTCGGCTTTAGCTTGTTTAGCAGCTTCAGGACTTAGCATGTCCTTCTCTGAGGCGTGGGAGCATTCTCAGTCATCACAACCTCGTTGTCCTCATGTTAGAGCTGCGATGGCAAGTGGGGTCTATCCAACAGGTAGGTGTCCGTGCCAAACTTGGCATTAATGAGCATCTGAATATCGGAGCAAACCCACCACGACCTCTTTTGGTGTTCTTGTCCTCTTGATAGTCTCAACTATCGGGTCCATCACCTTAAAGGTGTCTTGATCTAGAATGTGCAGCATGTTGATAGAGTACCCTCTTATCATGCGGTGGTCCTGACTTAGGCATCAAAGTATGCCTCAAAATGGTGTTAGTGGTTGGGAGACACACTTTGAAGGTAGTAGGCTGATCCAAGCTTCCAAATCTCTACATCCTTCTCATCAACCTCATTATACATGTTCTTCATTGACTCGTGATTTTTCTTGGAATGCCATACACATCAATGTCATCTTCCTTGAAGCAGTGCATTCAGCAATGCTCTCCATTCCTCAGCTGTGGTGAAATCTACGCTTATACATCATCCATACAATCCTGCCATCTGGATAGAAGTGCGGTGGCATAGAAGCGCATGATCATCTCATCGTTCCAGGCAGTCAGCTTCTGACCAACAAACTCTGCAATCCCACAAGCAATGAAGCTTTCGTGCACATGTGGGAAATAGTCTCTGTGCTCTTCACTGTCGATGTATTTCCAGTCCACGTATCTGGTGTCAGCAACAATTGGCTTCTTGTCCATGAGCCTTTGTCTCATAAAAGTCTTGTTGCTCTCTTGTGTGGAATCTTGAGTCAGCTTTGTTCTTCTCCTGTTGGCATATGGATCTGTTTGCCTCCATAGCTTTGAGTCCTTTGTCCTTTCTCTCCTTCATATTTTCAGCTCGAGGATGAGCTTCATTATGAGCTGGCGGTTTCTGTCTTAGCTTGAAGCAGAACATGAGCCTCATCATCGATTCTGCGGTGGCACATTGTCCTTTTCTTCTCGAAGGCTGGAATATTTCTCACAGTCTTCTGGGCTTGGCGGCTGAGTTTGGCTTGGGCTGCCTTTCTTTGGAGCTGAAGGCTTAGCTTTAGGAGGTGCTCCTGCTTACGATGGCATCACCCATCAACCACATACGAGGTGGTGAGGTGCTTCCTCATCGAATCATCATCATCATCATTGATCTCTTCATGAACTTTCCTCTTCCTCTTGGAAGTCTTCTTGATTTCTTTGGAGGTTTCTTCCATCTTGAGCTTACGTACTGTGATGGATTTCTTGACCTTCTTGGTGCCTTTCTTGGTTTGTTGCCCTTGATGCTCTTTGGCAACCACCTTCCTCTTTGGCTTAGAGCGTTATTTCCTCATCGCAATGAAATCTGAATCTTCCTCATCTGAGTTCCTCTTCCTCCACGCCACAGTGGCGGGCGATGCGATCCACTTGAGTGCTTCTCTCTCCATCATCAAAAAGCTGCTTACGGACTTGTAGCGCCTCTGGAATCTCAAGCGGCATCTCGGACCTGTTACATTGTCACTTCCTTGGACATGTCGACAACTGTGAATAGAGTGGGTATGGGCGAGAATAGAAGAGTTATCACAAGCTAGAGAGATTTTGCAAAAAATATGAGTTCAAACTTTAGATTTAGGTTTCACGAGAATACATGTCGGTCGACCGAGTCTATTAATTCGGTGAAACGAAGCGCCTAAAGAGACCACATACACCACTTTCGGTTGGACGAAATGGGTTTCATCTAACCGAGCGATTAGGGTTTCACTAAATCTTCACTTGGTCTTACCGATTTGCACAACTTCGGTTTCACGAAGCGTGCGGTCAATGGCGGAGGCCGTCGGTCGATCGAAAATGCAGAATCGGTCACACGAGATGTGTTGGTGAAACCTAACCTAAAATTTTCCTCGAAATTTGTTCTATGATCTAAATAGCTGGATAGGAGATCTCAAACTTGGCAGAATCATGGCAACACCTATCGTGCATAGAATCAGCGATTGGAACACGAGAGGATGAAGCTCACCCAATGCGGTGGAGCTTCACTCGGGCAACAGTGCGGTCTGAAGGACCGTTAGGGCGATGGAACTCAGCGGCGAGGCGCCTGGATGACGGCGGAGGCGATCCGTAGACCAAAGGCGGCGGCGAAGAGTTTTGAGGCGAAGCGTTTGAAGAAGTAATCAGCGCTCGTCCTCGGTATATATACTCTTGGTGTCGGTGGGACCGGTTACAAACTTCGGTGGGACCGAGATAGTTAGCTGCGTGCGATTACACACATCGATCACGCCGAAAATGAAACTTCGGTTTCACGAGGTGAAAACCTAGATCAATCAAGTGATCTCGATGCATCGATTTGATATATCG